>CAKNYM010022750.1:0-22149 GCA_932195095.1 Andricus curvator | reverse complement strand
AAAAAATCGACTTTTTTTTGTAGAAAATTATCTTTTTCTTTGAAAATTAGTTTTCTTGTTTAAAAATTCTTCTTTTCGGTTAAAGATCAAAGTATACCACTTAAATATTTATCATTTTAGTTGAAAATTCATCTTTTAGGTAGGAAATAAAATCATTTGGTTGAAAGTAAAACTCTTTTGCTAAAAACTAATTTTTTCTTGGTTGAAAATTAATCTTCTTTGTAAAAAATTCAATTATTCTAGTTGAAGATTCATCATTTCAGTAAAAAATTTATCTTTCTGGTTTAAAATTGAACTATTTCAATTAAATATTTACAATTTTATTTGAAAATTCATCACTTCGTTTGTTTGGTTAAAAATTAATTTTTTTTGCTTGAAAATTCAACTATTTCAGTTGAATATATTCATTGTTTTAGTTGAAAACTCTTATGCTTGGTTTAAAATTAATTTTTTTTTCACTAAAAATTTTACTATTCCATTTTCCGTTGAAAATTATTATTTTTTTTCGTTAAAAATTCATCTATTTGGTTGGATATTTGTCTTTTTCAATCAAAAATTCAACTAATTCGTTAAAAATTAATGTATTTTGTTGAAGAATTATATTTTTTGTAGAAAATAATTCTTTTTATTTGAAAATTAATATTCTGGTTTTAAAATTAATCTTTTTGGTTGAAAATTCAAGTTTTTCAGTTAAATATTCATCATTTTAGTTGAACATTTTATTTTTTTTTTAAATTCAACTACTCAGTTGGAATTCATAATTTTATTTGAAAATTCATCACTTTGATTGAAAAATCCACTTTTTTGTTGAAAATCCGTTTTTTTTGCTGAAAATTAATTTTTTCAACTGAAAGTTTAACTATTTCATTTTTTGTTGAAAAAGCGATATTTTTTAGTGGAAAATTTAAGTATTTTTTAAAAATTCATTTATTTTGCAATGATTTGCTCTGTTGTGTTAAAGGATGTTCATAATGAACTTCATGAATTAAAATAAATATTTTCGTTTTGCGGCAAATGTGAATATGTTACTTTGAGTTGACCGGGAAAATTGAAAAACTTGATCGGGAAGAACCGGGAAATGACCGGGAATTCGAAATATAATTTTCATTAAAAAATGTATATCTTTGGGGTTTTAATTCCGTTGTAGGAAATTCAACAATTTGATAGAAAATTCAACAGTTTGCAGGAAATTCTTTATTATTTAGTGAAAATTAATTTTTTCCAACTGAAAATCTAACTGTTTCATTTTTGGTTCAAAATTGATCTTTTTTGTTTTGAAAATGCAACTACACTCCAGGTCCCATAGAAGCCGGTCTGGTTTTGTAATTCCTAGAACAGCTGGCCCACGCAGTTTCTCCGCGGGCAGGGCGAGAGACGGTTGCGACTCTACCCTCGGAAGGGCCGCAGTGCGCGAGTACTCTGTCGAGTATTTCGAACAATATTATTCATTTCAATTAGAAACTGTTCAGGCGGCCCTGACTTTTTACGTTTCGAGAGTGCCGATTTAGTAACAAGGCCAGTGCGAGGCAACACACAAAACTGTTATTATATGGAACCTGAAGTGTATTTGGTTGCATTTACATTTTTAATGTTATTGAGAAATGGAGTTTCGATGTTATGTTGTCGTCTGGGGGTCAGAGCACCCAAGCGGTAATCTGTAGACCTGGGTTCGTATCCCAGCGGAGCCAAAAAGGAATTTTTTTTCACAACTAAAGACTATAACTATTTCACAGAAAAAACTGAGGTTTCTATTAGAACCAATTTTTGGTTCCAAAAGAGCTGCAACAAAAAGGAAGAAAAAGGAATGGTTCTAATAGAGCCTTTCTGTCACTTCTGCCTTGACTCTCTTCAAAAATTGTACACGTTAATTATGCACATTTTGCTTTATAATTCGAATTAAATAATATTGCACTGGAAAAAATTTAATGAAGAAATTAAAATCATGGACATTAGTCATTCTTGAAAGGAAGATATCGCACATGAAATGTGACAGTTTTTAAGGTTGTGTTGAAAATCCGAAGTTTTCCACTGCGCATGCTCAAGATGCGGGGGACTATTCAAAATGATATAATATACACTTGCAATATTAGGTTAATATTAAATTTTTTCAAGAAGCTAGGTATTTCTAAAATTCAATTTAATTTGTTTTACAGAAGAATAAAGAACGTTTGTTAATATTTATCTGTATGACTATTCATAGTATTTATTGATTTCAAATAGGGCCGCGCTTCTCGGCACATGCGCAGTTGAAAACGTCGGCACCCGCCGGTGGCCATCTATCGGAGATAAACGAACTAAAAAGGAACCCTTAATAAGAGTTCCTTTAGAGCCAAAGTTCTAAATGATCCCAAGTTTTACTTGAGCCGCAACATTACTGAACGCTCAGTTTTTTCTGTGTTTCATTCAGACTAACTGTATCAAAAACTATTATTCTACAGACAAAAACCTACTTATATATTTCTTTTGTATTTTTCCAGAATTAAGTTCACAACACTTTCAGCGACATCTTGCGAGATTGCGAGCACGCGAGGCACAACAAAGTTCTGGAAATACTGCTCCTGAAAGTCCAGTTGTCGAACCTCATGTCGATCTAAGCTATATACCAAGACTCCGCCCTCCTGAGGGGGGTGGTAGACAAATACATTTTGGCAGATATATCATTGGATTAAGAACAGGCACTGGTGCTGATTATTTCACGCAAGATGAGCAAATAACTATATTAAAACGAAAGCGGAGACGGGACCCCGTGCACCCTGAACAAGAGTACGAGGTACAGCACATTTCCGCAGCTCAGTGGGTAGGATTCCTCCAGGACTATTCTAATTTCAAAGGGATAGGCGACTGGCTCGTTTCCAGTGCTCAGGTATTGTTGGGTAGTAGGCAAGTCGAGCAGCATCGCACTCAATGGGCCGTTGACAATTCCATTTTGTCAGCTGGCCGAACTGGTCAGCGAAATTCACTCCCACCGATAACATTTGTTCCATCCACGACAGAAGCGGTTACACCAGAGAGATTCTTCCCTTCTCCGCCCGATACAGGCGACCTTCCGATATGTCTACCTAATGCAAGAAGAGACCGGAGGTCAAGGTCTAGTTCTGGTTCTTGGTCTAGTTTTGGTACTAGTTCTCAGTCTACTATTTCTACGCTACATCAGGATTCTCCGATCGAGAGAGTCGAACATCCGCAGTGTCTACCTAATATTCTACCCCGGAGGTCAAGGGATAGTTCTGGTTCTGATTCTAGTAATACAGGAAATCCGGAGACACCCAGGACAGCGAGCATGTGGGCCTTAATATCCCGATTGAGACGTGGTAGAAACAACCGGAATAACTGAAAATAATGTTAAACTGTATGTATACCACAGATTAACCTTCATCCGTTCGCCTGGGCGGTCAAGTGACCGCCTTTTTGGAATTTCGAATGTCGCGCTCACCAGTGAGGTTTGGGTGAGGTGGGAGGGGCAGATATTCTTTAGTTACACTTACGACCGCTATTTCCGGCACAAGTTAGTTTGTCTCACCCCCCTCATCCCACTCAATACAGTTCCAAACTCGGAGACGCCAGGTCGGGCGGTCTGGTGATAGTCGTGCGTCCGCCGACGGGAATTTTTTGTCACATTGGCGGTCTGATGACGGTCGTGCGAACGCCGAGGGGATTTTTTTGTCATATTGGCGGTCTGATTACGGTCGTGCGAACGCCGAGGGGAACTTTTCTCGTCACATTGGCGGTCTGGTGACAGTCGTGCGAACGCCGAGGGGAATTTTTTTACTGTTGTATAAATAAAGAATTTTGATCAAAAAGGTTTTTGCCGAATTGTATCAGAGTTCCTTTGCTTTCATGGCACGAACAATACAGAAAACAGCATGATTATTATGAAAAAAAGTGGGCGGTCAACTGACCGCCCGTGCGATCACCCGTGTGACTGAAGTTGGCGCGAACGCATGAAGGTTAACATTAGGGACCGTACTTAAATTACGGGGGGGGGGGGTTGAAACAAGTTAAGATTTTTTACGGCGGGGGGGAGGGGGTCATTCACTCATGTACGTAATTTTTGAAAATTCGAAAAAACTTTCTCCTGAAGATTATCTTTTTAGTTATACATTTTATTATTTGGTTGGAAATTTAACAATTTTCTTAAAAAGACATCTTTTTTTTGCAAATTCAACTGTTTTGTTAAAAATTAAACTATTGCCTAGAAAATTTACTTTTCGCTTAAAATTTTTTGTATTTTTCTGTAGAAAAGTCTGTTGAAATCCTTTTGGATGAAAATTCAACTCCTTTTTTGAAAATTTGTCTTTTTGATTTAAAAATTCACCTGTTTTAGTAGAATTTTCATTTTTCTTGGACAAAAATGCAACTGTTTGGTTGAAAAATTTAACAATATTGTTAAAAAGTCATACTTTTCGGTTTAAAATTCGACTATGTAGCAGAAAATTAACTTATAGTTTACAATTTTTATTGTTATTATGTTGTTGTTGTGTTGAAAAGTGAACTGGAATCTTTTTTGGATGAAAATTTAACTATTTTTTTGAAGTTTTTTTTGTTTATTTCATCTGTTTTAAAAGAAAATTTTCATCTTTCTTGAATAAAAATGCAACTGTTCGGTTGAAACTTCAACTCTTTTTTGAAAATTTTTCTTTCTGATTTCAAAGTCATTTTTGGTTGAAAATTCTGCTGTTTTGTTGAAAATTTAACAATTTGGAGTAATTATTTTGTTGAAAATTCAAGTATTTTGTTAAGAAGCCAACTTTTATAGTAGAAAAGATATTTTTTTGTTTAAAATAAATTAATAAATTTGAAATTTTCAAATTTGTATCTGAAATACAAGGAAAAATAAGGGAATTTTGAAAATCAAGTTCTCGGACACCCTGCCTAATTCTACTAGCAATAACTAGTAAAACATTTTTGGAAACTAAAAATTACGTACAGAAAGAGTGGGGGGGGTGGGGGGTAGTAATATTTTGTTACAGTTTGTTGCAGGATACTGTATACCATAGATGTACTTTGATGTGAAAAAAATTATTTATCGTTTATATTTATGCAATAAAAATACCTTAAGTACAAAACGTAATATATTTTTTCCACCAGCCATTAGTAAATAAGTTTTTAAATGAAACGCTAATCTAGAAGGAGGGTCCAATGTCGTAGGGTGCTGTTGATTATATAACTAATGAAGTAGTAAGACTAACTAATTTAAACCGTACTAGACTAATATACGCGTGAGCATAAATGCCATGTGATCATCACCTCAAAATATATTTTTTCACATTCTTTTTAAAATAAACGTTTTTATGATTCTAATTTAATTTACTAAATTTTCAACCTAATATTGCTTTTCGTTTGATCTATTTTTTGTTTCAATTTGTAAAATAATTTGAGGTTAGAGTAGAACAGGGCGAGGCAGCCAGTTTCTTTATTTACATTTTTCTGGACTTTTGTAAATTTCCTTCAGAATTACAAACAAATTCAAACGATATTGATAAAATTACAGTGCTTTTATTGATAAAATTTTACACTGATGTAAGCCCCTTTTGTTGTTGGTTGATGGGGGGAGGGGGCAATCAAAAGAGAGAGAGAGAGGACGCGTATTGCGGGCTTGTCACGTCCAGTCTCTGTACTTGACCCGACAGACTAGACTATTGACGTCGCTCCTTGCGACGAGAAGAGGTAACGGTAGGCTTGAAGCTCGTCCATGAACGGCGGCCCGGAGCCGACTCACGTCTGTAAGACGGAGGGTCACTTTCCGTGGTGGGTCCGCAACCGAAGACCTTTTTTTGGAACGGTGGATGAAGTCCCGTCGTCGTCAGTGTTGTCGGTTGGTCAACCTAGAAGTCTAGGTCTCCTCAGGGTCGTCAGTTGGTCAACCTAGAAGTCTAGGTTTCGTCGAGGCATTAGTCGAGGTCGTTTGGAAGGCGGGGAGAGGAGTCAGGGAGAGAAGGATTCATCAGCACTGAGCTGGGGCTGAGAAGATGGCGAGAGGTACCCGAATGAATCGGAACGGAAGTAGTTCTCTGTAGGTATTAGAGCACGAGCTGGTGCTAAGACGCTAGCAGGTTCGGTCAACTCTGTACAGCGAAATGGCGAATTTTTAGGACTTTGGCGCGGGCACAGAGAGTCATTGAGGGGTGCGATATTAGTTCTCTGGCCCATCGCAGATGGCGCTAACTTTCAACGCCAACGGGTGGGGCGATGTAAAAAGCGCGTGCGCAGCAAATTGTTTGTTGTGGCTTATGGCTGTGATTTTGTTGGTTATGTAGTTCTGTACTACAGTCCTTCAAATAAAGGCAAAATGAAGTGAATGAGAAACGTAAAATAGGAAATAGAATGATAATTATCTTTAATTTCCTATTTTTCGTTTCTTATTTGCTTCATTTTGTCTTTATTATTCCTTTTTTGTTGAATTATTTTAGTATTGAACACATGTAAGGAAGGGGCATATACATATATAGAGACCAACACATGCACGCGTCTGTAGTTCTCTGGCTCATCACAGATGGCGCGGAATATCGCCATTTATTTCCCACAGAGTTGACCCAGCCTGGACGCAAGTGACGATTCTGCCCAAAGCGGTGGTATTTATTCGCTAGAGGCGAGAGCGCTCGAGCGAAGAATGGAGCAGCTGCTGGACCTCTGATTGGCCCAGACTCTCGCAACGGAGTCGCAACGGAGCGGTGGGGACACCGTACTCCGTGCTGCCTTCCTTCACCCTCGAGCGTCTCGCGCCATTTTAATTATATTTTACGAAATATTTAACAGAAATAAAAATAGTCAATCTAAAATTTATAATAGTTCATTGCATAAGATAATTGTAAATGAAAATTCTCAATCGCTAAAATTAATGCATGAAAATAGAATAATATCCGAGCCTTTCAGGACCGTTAATTATAAAATAATTAATTCACACATATTTACATTCGGTCCTGAAAGTAAAATCAAAACTAAACTCTATTCAAAGACCGATAATCATAATCTATCGAATAATAATTAGTTTATACTTATTTACATTTGGTTCTGACGATTTTGGCCAGTTCGAAACTCTTCTGTGTTTCCTGGGTGTATTTGAAGGGGCGTTTCGTCGACAGGAGGTCGGTCAGCGGGGCTGGAATCTCCAAGGAGTTTGGAATGTACTTCTTCACCCAGTTGCAGAGGCTGATGGAGGATCGCAAGGCTTTGCGATTTCGTGGAGGTGGTGCATCCCGAATGGCTTCAATATGGACGGGCTGAGCCTTGTTGCTGCCGGTGCTGATGATATGTCCGAGACAGGTTAGCGACGTTTTCCCGAAGCTACACTTTTTCGGGGCTATGGTTAGACCGTAAATCGAGAGGCGCTCGAGGACGAGGCCGATGTGCATGAGGTGCACCTCCTAGTCGGCTGAGTATATGACGATTTCGTCAAGATAGGCGATGGCGAAATTCCCTCACTGCTCGGCGAGAACTTGTCGCATCAAGTCCTGGAACGTGCCAGGTGCGTTCTTCAATCCAAAAGGCATTACGCGGAACTTATACTGTCTGCCTCCAGGGGTGGCGAAGGCCGTGAATGGTCTTGATTGCGGGGCCATTGGAATTTGCCAATAACCGCTCTTCAGATCCAGCGTCGAGAAAATTTTGGCGTTTCCAAGGTCCTTGAGTATTTCATGTATGCGTGGCAAATACTGGGGTGTATCTTCCGTCTGGCTGTTCAGGCGTCGATAATCGACGCAAAACCGATGTATCTGAATTAGATGAATACGTATGATCTTCATTTTTTCTGAACCTCTTTACTTTTTCATCAAAAACATTCGTCGATTTTTTTGTCAAGATATTCTTCTGATAATTTAATATCAATATTAATTTCATATTCAATTTTCTTTTCTTTCTTTTTTCCCAGAAAACGTCTTTTATACAATATTTGATTATCGTTTCTACGTTTTAATTTTTTTCTGTTTAATTCTTTTTCATCAATTTTTTTATCTGCTTTAGATGAATCCGTATAATCTTCATTTTTTCTGAATCCTTTCACTTTATAAACAAATACATTAATCTTTTTTTTCACATATGTATTATTATCAAAACTTTGATTTTTTTGTTTTGTTTTTTCAAACGCTGTTTTACCCGCATCATTTTAAGTTGAATTTATCATAGACATTGATATTTCATTATTTCTCATTTCATCAAAAGTGCCATTGCTGGCAAAATTTTCAATCCTTACTTTAACTTTCATATTTTATTATTCACATTATTATGAGGAATAAAATCTTCCCTTTTATTATTATTATTTGATTTAAATTTCCGAACAGTTTCCCCCTTAATTGTAGGAAATTGTAACAGGAATCTCTGTAAATAAAATTGTCTAATTAATATAATTTAGAACATAATTTGTAATTAAAAATTTAATATACGTATTTAAAAGAAATATAATTAATTTCAACATAATATTAACTCAAATATTGAATAATGATTAATTTTATTTGAATTACCTTTAAATCATAATTCAATGTTCATTAAAACACTTGTACCTCCACACAAGAGATGCTCTTTGAAGACTTATATAATGTAATACATCTGTGAACAAATATCAGTAATAATTAATGTAATTATGAATGAAAATATCCCAAAAATAAATTATAGTATCTCGAATACATATGATACAACATTAAATTATTTATAAACAACGAATTAAAATACACACATAATTCATTAAAAAAAATCTTGCTTCTGTACTTTTATATTATTTACAATGTAATATTTTGGAACATTTATTTTTTTATAACGCCAGAGACGCACTCGTAATAATTATACAGTGTAAGAAATCTGAAAAAAGCAAAAAATTTAACGATACTTATAATTTTTAAAATTAAAATCAAATACTTATTTAAAAACATATTTACGTAATGTAATATTGTGTAAAAGTTGAACTTTTTCAACTTCAACAACAAAAAGCTAGCTATTTAACGTAATTTGTTAATTTTAAATAAAATATTTAATTTTTCAATCAAATGATGAAAATCTTTAATTTTGAAAATAAAAGTGAAATGCTAATTTTAAATGAAATTTAAAAAAATGATACAAAACTTAAATATATGTATTTATAACATAATAAACATTTATTATTTAAAACTTTTTATTAATTTATTTATATAATGTAATATTTTTTTTTAATTATCATTTTTTTAATTTCAACTAAAAATCATAACCATTTAAGTTTAAATAAAATAATTAATTAAAAAAAAAATGAATAAAATTCTTAATTTTGAAAATTAAAATCAAATTCTAATTTGAAATCAATATTAAAAAACTTATATGAAACTGAAATTAATTAATTTATAAAATAAATAAAAGTTTATTAATCAAATGAATTTTCATCCAAACTTTTAAATAATTTGTTCATGTAATGTAATATTGTATAAAAATAAATGTTTTAATTTGAATTTTTTATTTTCCTATTGAAATTAATTTTCTTTATTATTCTAAAATTCTATTAATAAATTGAAAAAATTGAATATTTATTTTTAAATTATGTAATTGAATATTGTTTATTATTGTTATTAGAAAATTTTATTTATATTTTACATACCTCTATTACAATTGTGTTTTAATTATTTGTTTATGTAATGTAATATTGTGTGAAATTATTTTTTTCAATTTCAACCAAAAACGATAGCCATCTAAAAAACCTTTTCAATTAAAAAAAAATTAGTTTATCAATTTAATTATGAAAATTTGAAAATTAAAACTAAATCATCATTTAGAATCAAAATTTAAAAAATGATATAAAACTACAATTAAGTTATTTGTAACATAAATAAACATTTATTATGCTAATTAATTTGCATTAAAACGTTTGAATAATTTTTTCATCTAAATGAAAATTAAATGGTCATTCAAAATAAAATGTTTATATAATTTAATGTTGTGTAAATTATTAATTTTTTTCAATTTCAAACAAAACTGATAGCCATTTAACGAAATTGAATAATTTTAAATAAAATTTTCAATTTTTCAATCGAATGATAAAAATCCTCAATTTTTAAAATGAAAATCAAATGATCATTTAAAATCAAATTGAAAAATCTTACACAAAAATCAAATTGATGTATTTTGTAACATAAATAAACATTTATTATCCAAATTAATTTTCATTAAAACATTTTAATAATATGTATATGCAATGTAAAATTGTTTAAAAGTATAATTTGTTTCAATTGTGACTTTGTTATTTTCCTATTGAAATACATTTTATGCATTTTTTTAAAACGTAATTAATAAATTTAAATTTCATAAATGAAAGTTAAAATTAAAAAAAATATATAAAGTGAAACATAAATTTATTATCTAAACATTTATTTTTTTTTTCAATTTCCAACAACAAATATAGCCATTGAATGAAATTGTTTAATTTTAAATGAAATATTTAATTTTTCAATAAAATGATGAAAATTTTCAATTTTGAAAATGAAATTCTCATTAAAAATGAAATTAAAAAAAGTTATATAAAACTGGAAAATATGTGTTTATAACATAATAAATATTTACTATTTAAAACGTTTTAATAATTTCTTTATATAATGTAACATTTTTTTTAAATTATAATTTTTTTTCAATTTCAACACAAAAACATAACCACTTAACGAAAATATTTAATTTTAAATAAAATAGTTAATTTTTTAATTAAAAGACGAAAATTTTCAATTTTTAAATTAAAATCAAATTAAAAAAACTTATATAAAACTGAAATTAATTTATTTTTAACATAAATAAACACTTATTAAGCAAATAAATTTTCATTATTACACTAACAATATTTCACCTTTTCACTGCTACAACTCCAAAAGGTGCCATAAGTGTGTACTGAAACTATTATGAATTAGAAACTTGACACCTTCATCGCATTATAATCTGCTCCTTTTCCTTCATTCACACGGGTACAGCACATGCGCGCTTCACTCATCTGCGCATTCGGCAGCAGCGCATCAAAGTTCCATACATGACTGGAAGTTTTCCCATACCAGTGTATGGGATTCTCGACGTGTATGGGAAACTTAAAAGTGAGCAACGGATAATTTTCATGCTTGTATGGGGTTATTCAAAAGTAGTTCTAAAACTGAAAATAAATTTCAATCAACGATATAATAATCTACGACTGCATTTATTTATTCACTCTGTCAACATTGAAGCTCCTACGTCTCCGCTTGCTTTTCGTGCATTTTTTGTCTCATGACCCACTCCGTCGGCCTGCGGGTTCGATTCCGATATCGAAATATCGATAATATCGAAAGCGAGAGGGCAAGCAAGAGAGAGAGGGAGATAACGCAAACGCATCTATTACATAACCATTACTTACAAATCTTTACGCTTCTAATTTAAGCGACTTCCGTTTTCTTTTTCTTTCACTTCTCTTGTAACTCCATTTTGTCATTTTTTTGCATCCATTCTTTCATTCTTTCTAATTTGCTCCCCGAGCACCCTCTAACTCCTTCATCCACTCTTCCCCCAAATCATCCTCCACTAGAATCTTTACCACATTATCTTGCCAGCTTCCTTTATCTTCCATTCCTCTCCTACATCCTTCCCATACATGCTCCCATGTTTCCTTTTCTCATCCACAGATTTTGCACTTCCTGTTCTCTCTCTTTCCCCAATACATACCTACCCTTACCTCGTTTCCCAATCTAAATCTTGCTATTCTGGTCCAAATTTCCTCTCCTTATCCCTGTTCTAAATACTTTGGTACTCCTTCCTTTTTTATGATCATATAACATTGATCATATTTCGATTCCTCAATCATCCCCCACCTTTCTATCAATTGTCTTTCCCTATCCTTTTTTTCCACTTCCTCATAGTTGACTCCATTCCCGTCTTCTATATCTCTAGCCTCAAAGAACTCCCTCCTTTCTTCTTCCCATCTCGTTAATTCCATCTCCCTCCCTCTCCTTTCTTCTACCTCCACCAAACCCTTTCTCGCTAACTCTCCTCCCTTTCCCTCCCTCAGTTTCGTCTCAAAATTCCATGCCCTCTTTCCCGCTCTAGTACTAATACCTTTCTGTAAACTCTCAATCTGTTTCCTTTCTTTCCATCCCCATATCTCTGCTCCATAACCTAATAGCGGCCATACCAGCGTTTCAAATAACCAGATTCTCCTTCTCCAAGTTTTTTAAACCTTCTTCTCCTATTTCCCATATCTGTTTCATTACCCCTGCTGCTTTTTTATCCTTTCTCTTATATGAGCTCTATGATCTCCATTTGCTTGCAGGGTATATCCCAAATACCTAAACTCTTTTACTTCTTCTAATTTTATTCCCTTCCATCTCCCCGTCCATTCTTTCTTGCTTCCCCCTCCTTCTCTAAACCTCATTATCTTTGTCTTTTCTACATTCAAATTCAACTTTTTTCCATCTAAGTATTTCTCTAATCCTGTAATCAGGCCCGCCATCCCTTCTTCATCCTCCCCACCCTTTTCTCTTCATTTCTTCTTCCAAGTCTGATATTGATATATTAAATATAAGTGGGCTCAGAGGACATCCTTGCCTTACTCCTCTCACCAACCAGAAACTATCTCCTACTTGCTCTCCTACCTTTACCTTGCTTTTTGTCTCTCTACAAATTTCCGATACTCTCTTTATTAATCACTCTCGTATTCCCTTTTTCACCATAACTTTTTCTATCTCGCCTCGGTCTAATGAGTCAAACGCCGCCTTTAAGTGCCCGAATATTGCTACCATTGCCCCTTTCTCCCTTTTAATCCTCTCATTTACTAAATAGTTCAGATTCTTCTGATTCGGTGGCTCTATCTTTTTCTCCAAAACTTTTTTTTTTTACCTCTTCGATAAAACAGTCACATATAATTTTTACAGTGTTGGTATTAGTTTCACTCCCCTATGATCTTTAAACTCCTCCCCTTTCCTCTATTGAACATTATCCATGCTCATTCCTTTCATTCTGTTCCCCCATATTTTCATACTTCATTTGGAATCTCATCTATGTCAGGTGCTTTTCCATCTTTCTTCATCCCTAATACCTTGACTATTTCCTCCCTTGTAATGTCCTCCTACTCATTTGTTTCCCTAACATCTTTGTCTCTTTTCATAACTACCCTCTCTACCCCTACTAGTAATTCCATAAAATATTTTTTCCATTCTACCATCTCAATATCCTGGTTTACTCTTTTCCTTCTTCTTCTCTCTCTATTTACCACCTTCCAAACCTCTTCTTCCGTTCTAGCCTTCTCCGCTTATTTTTCAAAACTTTTATTTCCCTCCTATTTTTTTTTTTTGATCACACAACTCAGTTTACTCTAATACTCTTTTTATTTCTCCTATAATTATTTCCATTTCCTCGTTTACGTTTCCTTCCCCCATTTTGATATTCCTAACTTTTTCTTCAAACTGTTCTTTACTTTTCATTTACCAATCCCCTCTTCCTGCTCTTTTTACTTTTGCTTCCTTTTCAGCCTTATTGTTATTACTCAATTCTCCCTCTACTGTCACTATTGTGGGAAAGTGATCCGAATCTATTTAATTCCCTACCTCTAGTTCCTTAACTTTCTTTCTTACCTCGTCGTCCACTACCACATAATCAATTACTGTTCCCCTCTTTCCTCCTGAACGTGTGTATTGCCCGTCCTCATCCCCCTCTATATTTCCCACTTCCCTTTCTTTTTTCTGACGCTATTTCATATTTCCCATGCCTCTTTAATGTAATCCCACGCCCCTTTCTATTTTCTTACTATAATTTTCCCACACCCCTTCCTAATTTCTGATGCTATTTCATATTTTCCCATGCCCCTTCCTTTTTCCTTACGCTATTTCATATTTTCGCACGCCTTTTTCATATAATACCACGGCCCTTCATGTTTTCCAACGCTATTTCATATTTTCCCATGCTATTTCATATTTTCTCACGCCTTTTCCTTTCTCACATTCTTTCTCATATTTTCCCACGACCTTTCCTGTTTCCCCACGCTTCTTATTCATATATTTTTCTCCACACTATTTAATATTTTCCCAAGCCTCTTCTTTTTCCCACTCTATTTCATATATTCCCACGCCCCTTTCTATTTTCCCACACTATTTTATATTTCCCCACGCCTCTTCTTTTTTCCCACGCTATATCATATTTCCCACCTCCATTTCTTTTTTCCTTCGCCATTTAGTATTTTCCCTCCCTATTTCATATGATTCCATGCTAAATATTAGAAAAGCATGGAATAATATGAAAAAGCTTGGGAAAAAAAGAAGAGGCGTGGGAAAATATGAAATAGTGTGGGAAAAATGGAATGGGCGTGGAAAAATATGAAATTACGTGCGAAAACAGAAAGGGGCGTGAGGAAATATGAAATAGCGTGGGAAAATAGATAGGGACGTGGGAAAATATGAAAAAGGCGTGGGAAATTATAAAATGGCATGGGAAAAAGAAAGGGCGTGGGAAAATTAGCTTAGTTTTAATTTTCATAAAATTTGAATGAATTTAAGGAAATCTAGAAGAATTCGATAAAACTCATAAAAATTCAAGGTGAATTGAAGAAAAATGCAAATGGATGTGGGTTCAAAAGACCTCTGGATTAATTAAATAAAAGCTTTTAAAAATTCAAATAAAGGAATCCATTGAATTAAGTAAAATTGAGCAAATTTAGAAGAGTTCAAGTGAATTAAAAAAATCCAAGAGAATTCTAAGGAATTTAAAGGAATTCAGGGTTAATTATTAAGAATTCAGGATGAATTCCAGAAATTAATTCAAATCTCTTCAAATCTTTGAATCCCTGCTAATTTCTCATCAAAAAAGTGACTGATGACTACAAAACAATTCAAGATAAATTAAAATGAATTGGACAAATCTTTTAAAATCGGAAAAATCCATTCATTTTCGTAAAATTCTAGTGAATTTAGACGAATTTAAGGGAAACGAGAAGAATTCGATGAAATTTATAACAAATCAAACTGAATTTAAAAAACGATCAGGTGAATTGAAAAAAATTCATAAATATTTAAAATTTCCTTGAATATCTTGAATTTTTGTTTAAATCTCTTGAAAATGCCTTGACATTTTTTAAAATACCCTACAATATTTTTAATTCTTTGAAATCCCACTACATTACTGAAATCCATTAAATTTTTTTTGTAATGTTTTAAAATAACCTAAAATACTTTAAATCCTTTGAAATCCGATGACATTACTGAAAGCCATTAACAATTTCTTTGTAATCTTTTAAAATAATCTAAAATATTTGAAATACTTTGAAATCCTTGGAAATTTTTAAAAGATCTTGAAAATGCCTAGGAATTCAAAAAAATACTTCAAAATATTTTAAATCGTTCGATCTTTTTTTTAATTGATTCTTGATATCAATTGAATAAGAACTTTTAAAAATTCCAAAGAATTTCAAAGAATTCCAAAGAATTAGAAGAATTAGCAAGAATTTGCAAGCTTAAATGTCACTTGGTCAGGGATAATCTTAGCTTACAATTAGATAACTTTTGGGAGAATAGGAGAGAGCGAGGAGAGACGATATTTTTTGAAAGAGGAGGAAGCATGCGAAAATCATTTTCCTGCCAACGTGCAACGTGATTATGCAGGCAAGTATGTTGTACGATCACCTTTCAGGGACAAAAGGAAGAACTAGGGAACTCTTACGACATGACGGGGCAAGAGTATGTTGCTTTGGAAAGAAGACTCACAAAGAAATCGGATTTGCAACAAAAATACCATCAATTCATCAAAGAGTATGAAGATCTAGGACATATGGAGCGCATCGGAAGCAGGATGGATCCAGGCTACTACATGCCTCACCAAGCTCTAGTTAGAGAATCGAGTCCCACTACGAAACGAAGGGTGGTGTTTGATGCTTCGGCCAAATCAACTACAGGAATCTCTTTAAATGACATACAGATGGTGAGGCCAACTATCTAGGACGAAATATTTACCCTGATTCTACGCTTTCGTCAGCATCCATTTGTTCTGAGTGCGAACATCAAGAAGATGTACCGCCAATTTTGGGTACACGAGGAAGATAGGAAATGCCAGAAGATCCTTTGGCGATATAGCACCGATGAACCACTAAGGACTTACCAATTGAAAACCGTGACGTATGTGACTTCTGCAGCCCCCTTTTTGGGGGTTAGATGCTTGAATCAATTAGCAGCAGGTGAAAGATCCTTATTTCCAATTGCAGCTGAGGCGTTAAAAAACGATTTTTACGTGGATGACCTTCTCACTGGAGTCGGTTCACTGGAGGACGCTAAACAGCTGCGAGATCAGTCAAGAGGTTATTAAGCACCTTTCAGACTGCTCTAATCAAACGAATCTCAAACTAGATCCTGATCATGCAACTAAGACCTTGGGAGTGTCTTGGAATTCACAGGAAGACATGCTTGCTTTCGAAGTAGATTCGGTGCCTGACCAGGAACTCATCTCCAAAAGGGTAATGCTATCGGAAATAGCCAAGCTCTACGATACTCTGGGACTGTTAGCACCAGTTATTATTTATTCAAAAATAAAAATGCAACAATTGTGGAAAACTAAAACGAAGTGGGACGACCTTGTTCCCCCTGAAATATCACCTTGGCGGCAGTATCAGAAACAATTACATCAGCTGAATCACTGGGAAATTCCAAGAGCTGTCCAGGTCCCAGGTAAAGACGTACTTCAACTCCATGAGTTTGCAGATGCGAGCGAAAAGGCTTATGGAGCGTGCATTTATGTACGCTCAACAAGGGGAGACGAACATCACTCCATATTACTTTACGCAAAATCCCGAGTCGCGCTGATAAAAAACTTGAGCATGCCAAGACTGAAACTTTGTGCAGCGGTTCTCTTGGCTAACATTTATAAGACTGTAAGGAATTCTCTTAGGCTTAAATTAGGTAAAACTGGTTTCTGGTCCGATTCTACGATTACACTCAATCGGATCAGCTCATCTCCTCATGAATACAAGACCTTTGTCGCTAATAGAATTGCTGAGATATAAGATATCACTCCTGTAAATAATTGGAAACAGGTCTCATCAAAGGAAAACCCTGCGGACTTCGTCTCGAAAGGACAGCTTCCTCAAGAATTCCTTCACAATACGCTTTGGAGAAATGGCCCAGAATAGCTAACTCAAGCGAAAAAACATTTCAACTCATGATTGTCGTTACCGACGAAAAAGCTGGTCAAACTTTCAACGAAATTTTAACTTTTCCAGAAAAGGCAGATGGCGCTGCGAGGTTGTTCCAAGTTTAACATCTTCCTCGACAACGCAGTGTCACCTTAGCTTACCGCGCTCATAAACAACACATTTATTCATTAACAATGAATGGAAAAACAGGTTTTCAAATCTTCCTAATACGATCATTTCCTGCATAACGCATTTCCGTTTTCCTGGGGGAAAGAAAATGAACTGAATGGTTCTAATATTGCTTTCTAATATCTGCTGTCATCGCTTTGTAATCATTCACAGCTTTTCCGTGCAAAATATAAACTTCAAAGGGGCTAGACAGCGGTCGGCTAATATATTTTTGTTCATTTTCCAAAGTTTCAACCCAATATATTATTTCCTTCAAACATAATGAGGCGGAAAAGAAATAAATTACAAGGTCAAGTTTTGATTACGTTGTAGACAATTATTTGTCCGTAACTCTATGACTGATCGCTCTTATTGCTTTGTCTTCCTCGCTTGGCCTCGCACGCTTATCCCTACTTTTCCGCTTTGCATCGCATTGCCAAACTGTGCCTCCGCCGTTAATATCTAATACTTATCTACTATTGACAATGTTCACAGTGAATTTATATCTTTTCCTTTCTACAAACTTCCGTTCCCTTCTCTATTCTTTTCCTCCTTCCGTCTCTTCTTCTCCACCTTACCCAACACCCCTTCATTTATGCTACCACCCTTTTGTCCCCTTTTTCAGGCATGAATAACATGCTTATCTCACTTCTTTCCCCACCCTCGCAGCCCACCAATGAGTCAGAACTTGTTAAAACCCCCCATACAACCAAATCTCATTCTACCTATAAGCTCCTGATTTCCTTCCTCTCCTATCTCATACAATAATGGTGCTCTCTCCCTTAGAATAATCTACCTATAGTTCCCATTAAACCCTGATCATCTTATTCTCTCCTCCTCTGCTGCCTTCTCTTTCTCCATGCCGTACTTCTTGACCACCTAATACACCTTCCATCCCTCCTCGTGCATCCTTCTCACTTCATCCATATTGCCGAGTGCCGAATAATTGTCTTTTGCCGAGAATTTAATACCCAAATTTTCGCCGAGTAGCAAGCATACCCAAACACAGGTATCCAGAAATGACGGCGAATATTCGCTCTTTTCTCTTAAAATCGTGTGGATGCCCGTCCCAAACGTCAGTTTCTCACTTTACTTGCAGTGGAAGCTCGGCAAGTGATGGATGGGACGAGTAGCGAATATTCGCCTAGAATAGAACCATAAACACTTAAAATACCTTCCTCTTTAACCTCCATCTTTCCATCCCCTCTCCTGTCCTCCTTCTCCCACCAACACTACCAAACCAGCTTACTTCCATCCTCTTCCAAAAATTTCTCCTCATACTTACACGCCCGACTCCCTATTAGAATCCCTTAACTCGTTCTCTTCGTCTCTCTCCTAACAATGTGATTAGGTTTCCTTGCCAAACCAAGTGTCCACTTTACATACCTCTGCTGTATCTTCTTTACCTCTTCAGTTTCCTTCCACCTCTTCAGTTTCCTTCCACCCTCACACCCCCACTCCATACAATAGCACATTCATCACTAGCGAGTCGAACAATTTCATTCTTCTTTCAAAATCATCTGCAAACAACATCTTTCCCAACCTCCATACCTGCCTCATCATCACATTTGCCCTCCTGACTCTCTCTTTTGTATGAGAAATCGATTCATTCATTCCTTTGAAACAGGAAGCCCAAGTAAAAAAACTCTTTTACCTCTTGCACCGTATTTCCCTTCCATTTTCAATCCCCTCCCTCCCTTATCCCTCCCTTATCCCTTCCACCTCCTTTCCTGCACACCATAACCTGGCCTTTTCCGCATTCAACTCTAACCGATTCTTATCCTGGTACCTTCTCAATCTTTTCATCATCTCCTTTGAAGCCTTCTCGCTTTTTGCCAGCCACACTATATCATCTGCATACGCGAGTAAAAAAATATATGAATCCTTATACCAGAAAGTTGATTTTTCAACTTATAAAGGACAAATTCCAAACAAAAAATGGAATAGCTGAAAATGTTTATTTTCTGAAAAAAGATCTTCCTCCTTTGCTCCGCTGGAAATCGAACCAGCACCCAACCGGCAATCGGAAGACCTGTGGTTCGATTCCCAGCGGAGCGAAGGAGGAAGATCTTTCTTCTGTAAATAAAAATTTTTAATTTAAAAATTAAAAAATCCATCAAGTCTGAAACACAGTAGTGAAAGATGATCGATCGTTACCAACTCCGATGATAATACAGATTCCTTGTAAATTGGAGTAGTTAAATTTGTAAATCTAGACATTAATTTAAAAAAAAGGAATTTTCAACATCAAAGTTAAATTTTCACCTGAAGAGGTGAATTTTTAACTAAATAGTGAAATTTTTAACCAAAGAGATGAAATTTGACCAAAAAGACGAATTAACTACAGAAAAATTTAATTTTCATCCTGAAAATATGAGTTTTCAACAAGAAAGTTAATTTTTATAAAAATATTTTAATTTGTAACGAGGTCATTGAATTTTCAACCAAATAGTTGTATTTTCACTGAAAAATATACACTTTCAACAATAATAAAGTAGATACATGCTTAGTTTAAAAAAATGTATTCTCAACTGAAAAAAAACAAATTCTGAAAAAAATAGTGAAATTTTTAGCTCGAAAAGTTGAATCGGCAACCAGAGTTTATTTTCAACCAAGAAAGTTAACTTTTCTAACATAAAAGATAAATTTTCTACCAAAATATGAATTTTCAACCAATTAAATTAAGGGAAAAGAAAACGAATTTTTAACAAATTTGGTGAATCTTACGCCAAATAGATGCATTGTCAATAAGAAAAAGAAATTTTTTTAACCAAATAGTTGAATTTTTGAATAAAAAATAATTTTTTTAAACCAGAAATGGAATCATTAAATTCGCCGTTAAAAAAGTTAATTTTTAACAAAGAAGACCAAATAGTTTAATTTTAAAATAAAAAGATGATGTTTCACGAACAAGATTAATGTTCCATGAAAAACACAAATTTGTAAGAATTTACATCAATTCTCAAACAAAATCGTTGAATTTTAAAGCCAAGAAGATAAATTATCTACAAAAAAATTTAATTTTCACCCTAAAAATATGAATTTTAACAAAGAAGTTAAGTTTAATAAAAATAGTTTAAATTTTAACAAAATAGTTGAATTTTCAACCCGAAGATATGACTTTTCAACAACAAAAATTAATTGTGTACCAAATAGTCGAATTTTCATAAAAAGTACTTTAATTTTCAGCCAAATCGTTAAATTTTAAACTAAACAGTTGGATTTTTAATCAAAAAGGATACATTTCCACTCAAAGAAATGTTTACCAAACAATGTGTAAAAATGTGTAAAAAAACTAGTTTTGAAGAAATGAATTTAAAACTAAAAATGATGAATTTTGAAAAAAAAAATTTTTTTCAGAAAGTAGTTTAACTTTAAATCAAGGAATTAATTTGTCAACCAAAAAGATTCATTCCTAAAGAAACATGTACTAGACGATATTTCAACCAAAAAAGATTCCAATTTGAAATAAAAAACAGTTGAACTCAACCAGAAAATACAAATTTTCAACAAAATAGACGGAATCTTAACAAAAAGAAATTAATTTTCAACCAACCTGTTGGATTTATAAATAAAAAGGATGAATTTCTAACAAGAAGATTAATTTCCTATGGAATGGACGAATTTTGAACAAAATACATTAATTTTAAACCAGAAAAGATCATTTTTCAATTTAAAATGTCAATATTTAAGAAAGTTAATTTTCAACAAAAAAACGAATTTTTAGAAAAATACTTGCATTTTGAACTTGAAATAATGAATCTTAAAAAAATGATTTTTTTAAAACGTAGTCTGAAGAAAAATCTTATTCGAAAGAACAAATAAATCGTACGATATATTGTATTATTACAAATTATTCTTTAAACATTAAATACACATAAATAAAACTATTTTCAACTTAAATCTCTATTTATTTGTCTCCAAACTTCTTGAAATTGAAAGAAGACAAACAAATTTATATTCCACCTACTATATAAATTGTTAGTTGACAAAAATGAAAATTTTCCATAACAACAGCCATACCACGCTGAAAAAACCAGTTCTCGTCAGATCACTGAAGTTAAGCAGCGTTGGGCGCGGTTAGCACTTGGATGGGTGACCATTCGAGAAAACTGAGTGCTGTTGGCACATCGTGGGTGTGGTGAGCCCACACTTGTAGTTATTTACTACAAGTTATCAACCTAGAAACACTACCCGAATCGGGTAGTGTCACGCCTACCCCGAAAGGGAAATGGCTTAATGGTATATGTATATATGTCGCTTGAATTTTATTCCATGAGAGTGCATGTTGGTGGCGGAAGTGAGAACGTGTTTAGTGACATGTGGTGAGAGAATTTTAAGGAATTTGTGTGGAAGGTGTGAGTGGAGTGTGAGGGTGGAAGCCGAAGAGGTGAGTAGTGTTGTGTAAGGTGAATTGGGGAGATAAAAAGTAAGTTTCAGCGTGGGTGTGAGGTGGGTCAAGGGTTGTTCTCGCAGAGTTAGGGGATAATAAGGGAGAGAAAGGGGTGTCTGCAGGAACGGTGAGGAATTGAAGGAATAGAAAAAAAGGGAAATAAAAGGAAAATTTGGCGGCGAAAGACGCCAGCATTCTGCAGAGACATCTGCCGGTTGCGGAAGGTACTGCATGGAGAGGTCCCAGTTACCGGCGGCAGAGCGGGAGGTGGGCAGCGAGAGTACTGGCAGTGCTGGTAGTGAAACTGACGGGGAGGGAATTTTCCACAAGCCACGACGGCCAACAGCGCGTGGCCCGGTGTCGAGCGGTGCGTCGGGGACAGGGAGAAAGCGGAACGGTGGGAAAGAAGGGAGCGAGAAGGTAAGGGAGAGAGAGACTAGCGCAAGTGACGGGGAGGATCTTTTGAAGAGGAGGAGAGACAGTCAAGAGCGGGATAACACGTAGGTCACCCCCCCCCCCC
>CAKNYM010022748.1:0-22115 GCA_932195095.1 Andricus curvator | reverse complement strand
CCGCCGTCAGCCCGCGTTTACCGCTTTCTTCATAGTTTTCCGCTTTCTGCATAGTTTTCCGCATTTTACTCTTCCAGTTTTCGGATATAATTTTAAAGTGAAGTTTTTATGCTTATTGGCATCTCTGTTATTGGATACGATCGAGTGTAGCATATACAGCAGCGTCGATATCAATTGCAGAGTAGGTATCAGTATACAAACATAACCTTATTTTTTCTTATACACTGTAAAAAAAATTTCTTGTAACTATCCACTGCGTTTTTTAGTTTTACCAAAACCTGTAGAATGACTGAGTTCAAAGTAGTGTAAATAACAATTTATTTATTTGACATAGATATTTAAATATATAAATAGTATTTTAGGATTCAGGGTACAGTCGCACGATAATCGCATTTCACACGCACGCGTGCGACCTTCACCCGTGCGAGCGTTATGCGTCGCATATGAGGACGCATCTGTCATCCGTGGTGAACGCACGCGAGCGGATTAATCCGCATGCGTGCGTGCGTTGTGAGTCGCATATGCGTTTCACATTGTTATCTGGGAGGGTGGCTAGAGAAATCTACAGAAAAACCTTGCCAGTGTTCAAAAACTATATTGACGATTAATATCAAGTACTCTTGCATATTGGTGATATAATAGTTATTTTTGATACAAGGACCCTAAGTGGCACTTTTTCGAACGAGTGTGAAAGTTGCAGTACGAGTCGGAGTTGAGGCGTAGCCGAGACGAAGAACGAGTACTGTAATGGTGCTTTCACACCTCTGCCTGCCTGCCTGGGCCAGGCAGAAAAGTTGTAAAAGTAAAAGAGATAGAGTGTATTCTTTGTCCAATTTTGCGCTCTCTATCTCTTTTACTCTTACAACTTTTCTGCCTGCCCCAGGAGGGCAGGCAGAAGTGTGAAAGCACCATAATTCACACGAGGCAAAGTGATTCTTAGGGGCCGAGTGTCACACACTAGTTTTTATCACACCAGTCATCATAAGTGCAAATAGCTTGCATAGAGTCCTAATCTAAAGCCCCGAGAGGGAATCAAGTCCAAACCAATCTAATCAAATCCAATCGAATCCAATTCTATTCAATTTAATTCAATTCCATTTAACTCCCAAGACGAAGGACGAGTACGAGTACCATAAAGTACAGATACAAATGTCCGTCAGCCAATCAGATCACAGTGTCAGTTACTTTATAGTACGCTGTACCCTAAGTAACAATTTTACGTCCTAGGCTAACAAGTGATATTTTAGATATCGTTCACAGTACCTAAAATCGCACATATGTATTTAAAAGTGCACGTCAACTTCCCATTGCATATTGAAATAGGCACCGCCTCCAGCGTATTGCGCATGCCAGAAATATCCGTGTTCTCCCATCACTGCCAGATATCTTCAACTTCTCATCGGGTGCCCCTAACAGTAGACGCCCTAATTGTTTTTTACATTTACGCAGATGGTGCGCAGAGATTCAAAAAACCTGCCAGTACTTATTGCTGTGTACATGTCTACTGCGTAACTTCACTTCCCCTCCAAGCGGCCACGATAACGAGAACCACTACCCCCGAAAAGTTCATTAGGTTATTTCCAATCACTACCTGGGGTAAGATTTCGATGCCCTCTAATCTAGTTGATCGAATCTCTCTTTATATTGTATTAAATTAGACAGAGATATTCGACCGTTATGAAACGATTGACTGCAACTATCTCTTTCTATGCATTGGACTTACCTTTTTCGGCGTCTTGGTATTTGTTTACGTTATGAATTTCTATGCGTACAGTATATTATTGCCAACGGCGATACCACGCTGAAAACACCAGTTCTCGTTAGATCACTGAAGTTAAGCATTGTTGGGCGCGGTTAGTACTTGGATGGGTGACCGTTCAGGAAAACTGCGTGCTGTTGGCCCGTCGTGGGTGTCGTGGGCCCACATTGGTAGTAAATATCCACCTAGAAACACTACCCGTATCGGGTAGTGAGACAATGAACTTTCGAGTTCGAACAGCTAATCAATGTATGTATAGTATATTATTAATTATTATTATTATTAATAGTAACCTCTACTAAGCAGCTTTACGGTCGATTTTTTAATATAATAGATTTCGTCATAACTTTAAAATAGCACGTAACAAAAAAAGGATCTTTCCGAGAATAAATTCAACAACCGATATACTATCATATTTTATTTAAAAATGGCATTAATCATGATTTTTATAAGGACAGCAATGCATTTTGCATACCGAGTATTCGAGATATCAGACTATAAATCATTGTTTTCTGAACGGTAGTGATTGCGAAATAGCCTAATTGCTTATAACTGTTCCATTCGCGTGGTCCGCTAAGCTCCCTAGTAGCAAGATAACTGCAGACTGGCGCAAGCTGGGCGCCAGAAAAAGCATGCAGAATCTGTTTGCAGCTTGGCGCCCGGCTGGTTCCGCTTTGGCGTGCTGTTCTGGCACCAGAGTCTGGTATAGCAGATCCTGGCCCAGACTGGTCATGATATACACCAGACAAAATTAAAATAACGTAAAATGGTACTAAATAAGTTTCTGTAATAGTTTTACACTGTATTTCAGCCTTTTCTGGGAAAAAACAATGCTGCGGAGACGTCATAACATTCCAGGAGACACACTGAAATATTAAAAACATAACCTGTTGTCGTATAAGCTTGCATGTCTGGTCATACTTGTGAATCGTTCAAATTTCCGATAGCTAGATTTTCAATTTCATTATTTATATTCTACATTAATTACTAGTGTTTAAACTAAATACCAGAATCTGGTTCCTTTATTCGCCAGATTCTGTTTTTCGTCTGGTCTGATCATTTCTCCCGCCAGTCTGGTCGACTAGAGGGAGCAGATGCTGAACCAGACTCTGGCCTCTGTCATACAAGGCAGACATTGCTACTAGGGCTATGGGAAGAATCATATCCAGGGACGGCCTGGGACATCTATGCGGCTCTGGCATTTTGTAAGTAGGCGGCGCTTCCCCCTCACCCCCGTTGTTAAGCTATAATATAATGAGCAATATACTAATTTTTTAACTAGTAGAGAGAGAAAAACGATATCATCCGCACTCTTGTTTTTTGGTATGTCCTCGGTGGCCCTCAAGGCTCGCGGCCCACCGGGAAATCTTCTGCTACAAGTCTGCTACAAGTAAGGGTACATTTCCACTGACCATGGATTTTGAATTAATCGTGGAATTAATATTTTACATATGATTCATTTCTAGTTACCTTGTTAGTTTATGGCAAATCGATTGGTCAAGAACCTATGAACCTTATGTTAAATATTATTTCAATGAATACACTGGGATTCCCATTTAAGTCGTTCCTAGAATTTAGGTCTTTGGAATTTTTGATGCGGGGACCACGGAACCGAGAGTGACGGTGCTCAGTCATGCGTGAGAGACAGCAGCGTAGCGGCAAAGCGGGCAGTACCCTGAGCGCGTTGGTTGCGTCAGCTGGTGTCATGCGTCCCAATAAAAAAAAATGGTTCAAACGGCAGTGTATGCTTACGTTCGGAACAAGCGAATTTTGTGTTCGATTTAAGTGAAGGCCATTTAGACCATCCCCGAAACAACAATTAAATGGGATTTCCAGTGTGATACAAAATCGAGGTCCGTGAAAAGGTACCCTAAGAGCAATTTATAATTCATATTGTATTATTTTGACAATTCCAAAAAAGGACATATAGTTGTTACAAATGGGAGTTGGGCAATTGGAATATTCGAAATTTGGAATCAATTGGATTAATGCAATTTAAAATTATTTGGAGATAAAAATAGGGGAGACCGGGGCGAGATGAGCATACGGGGTCAAATGAGACACTGCATTTTCTCTCAAAATATGTGATTTTTGTTGCTGTTCTTTTCGGAAATAATAGTAATAATGATTTTCTAATTACTCGGAAAAAGATAAAAATTAAATAGAGTAGATAAAGTAAAAATAAAAATGATTAAAATTTCAAAACCTGAATCCTGTTATTCTACGATATCATAGAACGAAAGGAAATGATTGAAAATAATAGACAATATTTTTAAACTAAAGTTTGTCGTGAAGTTTATTTACCGAACTTGAATGTACTAACGCATTTATACAGAATTAATTAATAAAAACAGGTAATATTGAAGTTTTAATCATAATTTTGATTTGGGGCGGAATGAGCCGGGTTCATGGGGTGAGATGAGACGCTCTTGTCATGTTTGTCATAACCTCTTTATGGAGCTGGCAGAAAAGTTTTTGTTTGCAAGATGTAAGTAGTTTTGAGTGGAATTTTCGAAAATATATAAAGATTTAAAACAGAGTTGCAATAGTGAAAACTTACAAAAGAAAAACTGACATTTGTGGTTAGAAGAGTCTATGACAGTTATTGTAAAAACTGTTGTATAAAGAAATTCTAGTGTCAGAGCACCTGCAATTGGGTTTGTTTATACATTTTATTTTTTGAGCTGTTTCTTCAGTATATTCTATAAACAGTTTAACAATTATATATTTAAAAAATTTCAGAAATATTTTATAAATGAAAATTTTCAAATAAATGTTAATTCAACTTGAAATTAGAAAAGTTATTATATAAAGGAAAAATTTGAATTAATTAACCAACGGCGATACCACTCTGGAAACACCAGTTCTCGTAAGATCACTGAAGTTAAGCATTGTTGGGCGCGGTTAGTACTTGGATGGGTGACCGTTCAGGAAATACTGCGTCGCTGTTGGCCCGTCGTGGGTGTGGTGGGCCCACATTGGTAGTAAATATCCACCTAGAAACACTACCCGAATCGGGTAGTGAGGCAATGAACTTTCGAGTTCAAACTGCTAATCAATTTTTTTTTTTTTTTTTTAAATGCATTTATACTGTCAAATATTTATAAAATCCTTCCCCTAAGACCTAAATAATCAAACTTAATTATACCTTACAAAATTATTTGTTGAACATTTTACAGAGCATGAATTGGTACGAATAATCATATTGCTCAATCGTGTAAAACAATTATATTTTGTCGTGATACTCATTTCCATTCTCACAATACTTCAAATAATCTTCTATGTGTACGAAAAAAAGGAAAAATTATCTTCTATTAAGAAAAACTAATAATTAGTTGAGTTGTCTCATCTCGCCCCAATACGTGTCTCGTCTCGCCCCAGAGCATGGGGCGAGATGAGACATGTGCACAAATTATAATTTTCATATTTTCATCGCAATTACTATTTTTGCAACACTTCGTCTTTTATGAAATTGATACATGAAGGTTCATATAATGTATAGAACCACTTACATTTTTAAAAACTAATATAGGTTTCAACTATTTCACTGAAAATGATAACTATGCTCATCTCGCCCCGGCCTCCCCTAAATTATTATTACGAGAATATATATTTTTAATTTGATTCGGAAAGAAAGTGGAAATATTCAGAAAGAGTAAAGTGGTGAGACATTCGGAAAGAAATCGGAAACATTTTGAAATGGTCTTTTTGCAACACCCACCTCGAAAGTACTCCGTTCCATGCAGCTAAATTATATGCAAAGTGACTCATTCCGGATAACAATGCGGGAATAATATTGGCGCATGCCCAGTTCGATTCTTATATACTTTCCACATCAGCGGAGTGTACGCGCATGCGCACTTTGCAGATAAGCAACTTTCCGCATCGCGACAATTCGGGGGCAACGTAGCAACAGCAGCGATCAGTGTCCAAGCGAATAGCTGATGACAGGTGCGAGGTTGAAGTCGGCGTGTTTAGAGTGCAAGTGAAATTTTCCTTCTCATTGTCAAAAGAAGATGGACTTACATAAAGATTCGAATCAAACTGGTGAAGAGTGTACTCCACCAGATAGTATATTAGTTATTTTCATATATTTTGATTTAATTTAATTAAAATTTCGTATTTTTAGAATTTGTTTTCTCTTAGTACAACTTTCTCGGAAGGTTGTTGCAAAAAATAGCGTGTGATACACGTGCGCACAGGCAATTGCTCACTCGTGTGATTTCAGCATTCGCTCATGCTGACCAATTTTAACCTGTTGGCAATCGCCTATTTTGCGCACTTGTATCACAAATAGCTATTCTGAAACTTTCCGTCTGTTCCGCTAGGGCTATTCAGTTAATAGCTTATTAACTATGAAGCTATAACTATATGTATACAAGCACCGTTTTTCTACACCACCTCGATGCAATTGGTAACGGACCACCACTTTTTCAACTGCTGAGCATGTACCGAAAAGCTCGGGTCTATTTAACACGATCAAATATGCACTTGTAAAATTACATTAATTATAAATTATTTTAAGAAATTAGCAATTTCTTCAATTTAATTTATTTAATTTTCTCAAAGTAATAAACTTTGTAAAATATTTATTTGTATTATTATTAATAGTATTTATTGATTTCAAATAGACCCGCGCTTTTCGGTATATGCGCAGTTGAAAAAGTGGCGGTCGTTAGCATCAGTGCCTCGATGAGGTTGTGAAGTCGAGTCAAAGATATTTCTTTGGTCGAGTGAAGAAGCAGTGTAACAAGTGGAATATGCCGTTAATAATAAAATCAGTCATTTATTTTAGTAAAGATTTTATTTTTTGATTGAATATACTTCGAAAAAAAAAATATCCAAATAGACCTATGGTGAAAAATAAAAAATAATGTTTGGCTTTATGCGATTGGTATTATTGCTTGTCCTTCAGCGTGCAGACATCTTGGCAGGTGACGTCACTACTTGAAATACTTAATTCTAGTTCGCGGTTTTCGACGAAGGGATTGGGATAGCATTTCCATGTAAAAATAGAAAATGTAGTAATTTTTAGTGCTTTTTGAATTTGTAAATTTGAGTGATTTTTAGAATTTTTTCATGCCCTTGTGATTTTCCATTGCGGAAGTTTACCACTCACCAGAGTGCGCGATCTTTTCGGGTCCGAGCTCTGCTAAAATTCAAATTTAATATATGAGAATAGCTTTTTTTATACAAATTATTAATAAAATTGTATAGTTCATTCGTAAAGTAGAGTCAAAGTGTCAGTCATTCAGTTTGAAAAGAAAAAATTTGATATTTTAAGTACAGTCAGTTTTCCTTGCATAGTTCTAAATTTCACAAATATAAGTACATTATTATTTACTGAAAGAATGTTTCAAAATACCTGTTATCAAAAGTTTTCTATTTTTCATAGCGAAACTGAAAACCATATTTTCAAATCAAAAAGCCAACTGTTTTGGAGCAAAATCGTCTTTTTTTGTTGGTTGAATTCAACTGTTTTTGATTAAAATTGTATCAGTTGAAGTTTCTTCTCTTTGGTTATAAACCTAACTATTTTGCTGACAATTTGTCTTTTATTTATTTCTGTTCTATTTTTGGTTAAAAACTGATTTTTTTTTATTTGAAAAATTACATGATTTGTTGAAAATTCGTCCTTTTTGGTTGAATTCAACGGCTTTTAATTAAAAATATTTTTTGGTCAAAATGTCAACTATATTACGTTTTACGCCGTTTATTGAATATTCATCTCTTCGGTTTAAAATAAACTGTTTTGGTGAATATCAGTTTTTTTTGTCGTTAAAAATTGATTAACTGAAAATTTAACTCGCCACTTTTGGTTAAAAATTCGCCTCTTTTAGATTTAAAATTTGGATGAAAATTCATGTATTTTAATGAAAATTCGTCTCTTTTGATTGAAAATTAATCTTGATGCTTAAAAATTAACCTGTTTGGTTGAAAAATCATTCTTCGGTTGAAAATTTAACTAATTTTTTTGAAATTCGCTTTTGTTTTCTTGAAAATTGATCTTTTTAGTTGAACATTCAACTATGTGTTTGAAAATTGACTTTTTTTTAGAAAATTATTCTTCTTGTATGAAAATTCATTTATTTTAATTAAAAGTTCATTTATTTGGTTAAAAATTTAACTACTTTGTTAAAAATATATTTTTTTGTTAAAAATAAATTTTTAGTTGCAAATTCGAATTTTTGGTAGAAAATTAATCTTTTTCTTTGAAAATTCATTATTTTTGGTTGAGAATTAAAGTATTTTGTTCAAACCTCTATTTTTTGGTTTAAAATTATTTTTTTAATTGAAAATTGAACTATTTCATTATTTGTTAGAATTTTTTTTTAGTTGTAAATTGATTTCTTTCGATGATAATTTAACTATCATATTGAATTTTTGTCTGTTAAAAATTAATTTTTGAACTTAAACATTAAGTATTTCATTTAAAGTTCGTATTTGTTGTTTATATGCAACTGTTTTTTATTTATTATTAAAATGTTTAAAATCTTTTTTGGTTGGAATATCAAATATTCAATTTTTTGTTGAAAAGACATCGTGTTTGGTTCAAAGTTATACTACTTTGTCAAAAAGTAATATTTTTGGTTGAAAATTAATTTTTATAACAGAAAATTTTACTATTCCATTTTTGGGTGAAAATGTTTTCTGTTGTAGTTAAAAATCCATTTTTTTATTGCGAATTAAACTATATAGTTGGAAATTCGATTTTTTTCATCTGAAAATTTCACTATTTAATTTTTGGTGGAAAATTAATTTTTTTAGTTAAACATTTAGCAATTTTGTTGAAAATTCGTTTTCTCTTAGTAGAATAGTTACCTTTTTTAGTTAGAACTTGAAATATTTAGTTGGAAATGTATGTATTTTTTTGAAAATTTGTCTTTCTAATAGAAACTTAATCCTTCTTGTTTGAAAGCTCATCTTTTTGGTTGAAAATTGATCTATTTCCTTTTTGGTTCAAAATTTATCTTTATTAGTTCAAAGTTCTACTATTTGGTAAAAAAATAGATAATGCTATGAAAATACGTACTTTTAAATTTTAAATTTTCGCAGAACTCCCCACTTGTTGTAGTTGGCCGCCCTGCATGGATATGCGCAATACAAAACACGGAAAACACCGCTTTATCACGTGACATGCTTGTCGAGCCGTAGTCAGTTTCCCACAGTTTCCGTACTCCGTAGAGCCTGGTAGAGTAATGTTTCGTGGCTATGTAAGCGGAAAAGGATTGGACGAATTAAATAATTCTTCGATTCCAGACCTGGCTTTTGGATATATCCGGCAGCTTTTAGATATATCCAGCGGCTTTTAGGTGTATCCGGTAGAATCCGCATAAAGATAAAGCTTTAAAGGCAAGTAGTAACCATTCTTCTTTGTCCTTTCTCAGACCACATGGTCGAGACAAATCTTTGAGAAAACAGTTGAATTTTCATCAAGAAAGTACATTCTCAACCAAGAAAGATGACTTTCCTACCATAAAAGATGAATTTCCAACAAAAGAGTAAAGTCTTTACTCTAAAATTTCGATTTTTTTTACAAAACAGTGGATTGTCAAATCGGAAAAAATGAATTTTTAACAAAAAAGATAATTTTCAATCAAGAAAGATGAATTTTTAATAAGATAGTTGAATTCTCAACTAAAAAGTTGAACTTTCAAGAAACGACCAAAATTTTCTACTAAAAAAGACGACTTTTTAACAAAATATATGAATTTTCTACCAAATAGTTGAATTTTCAACCAAAAACTTAAATTTTCAACAAACAAGATTGTCTACCCAAAATGTCCACTTTTTAACAAAGTACATGCATTTTATACAAAATAGTTAAATTTTTAACTTATACAATAAACAGGATAAGTTTTCAACCAAAAATGGAATTGCATTTTCAGACAAAAATAATTTTTAACAAAGAAATGAATTTTCAACAAAGTTATGAATTTTCAACAAAGTTCTTAAATTTTCAACCAAAAAGATGAATTTTCGACCAAGAAGATTAGTGTTCTACCAAAAAGACGATTTTTGAACAAAATTATATCATTTTAAAGCCAAAAAGTTGAATCATCTACAAAAAACTTGAATTTTCAACCAAAAAATATGATTTTGCAATCAAAAAGTTTAATTTTCAACCAAATAGTTTAATTTTTCTACCGAATTGTTGAATTTTCAAGCCAAACAGATGAATTTTTCTAAAAGACGGTAGAATTTTTAACATGAAAGTTCATTTAAAAGCAAATAGTTGAATTTTCAACTATAATTATGAATCCTTAAATTAAGAAATTAATTTTTTTACAAAGTAGTTCAACTTTAAGTCAAATAATCGACTTTTGAACCAAAAAAAGATGCATTCTTAGCGGAGCATGTAACACTTGATCTTTCAACCAAGATTAAATTTCTACCAAGAAAGACGAATTTTCAGCCAAAAAGTTGAACTTTCAACGAAAAAGGTACTCTTTTAACCGAATAGATCAATTTTCAACTGAAAAAGATACATTTATAACCAGAAATGGAATAGTTTAATTTACAGTTTAAAAAATCTATTAAATTTTCTACTGAATAATAGAATTTTCAACCAAGCGTGATGAATTCCGAACCAAAAATATAATTTTTATTAAAAATATAGTTGGATTTTTTTATTGGGTTTAAGTTTTAAATATTATCTTAGGTTAGTAAAGTTATTTCCACTTTCCACGTTTATGGAAAGCACCGCCAGGCCACTTTTTCTTTTAGGACTACACCACTGCTTTTATAGGAATCCTATGTAATTTTATAAAATATATCCATAATTCCTGTCGCGATAATGCGTGGAAAAATGAATTATTCTGGGAAATTATACGAAAAATAGTATTATGCGCTGTAAAACCGAATATTTTTTTAAGCCGAGAAAAAAATTCTGGCTTAGAACCTGACAAAAGAAGAACAAAATGTTAATGTCATCTACATCCACAGTTTTTTAGTATTGAACAGCAATAGGAATTTATAAATTGTGAAAAAAATGTTGGTGCAAGATAAAATTCTTTGAAAACGTAAGAAAACACATTTTTTCAATTTAGTTAATTGTACACTTTTTAAGTAACAGTTGTACTAGTCAGATTTGAAATTTCTTAAATTTTAATTGAAGAAAAATGCAAGTATTTTGTTGGTATAAATAATTCATTTCGTAAACTTTTCAAAGCGTTTCAAAATTGTCTATTTTGCGTTCCTTCTATTCCAACAGCAGAAATTCGACATGTACAACTTCTTTTCAAGTTTGCAATTAACTAAATATTTTTCAATTTTAAAATTAAAAAACCAGAAAGAAGACAACAGATTTCAAACATTTTTTGTTGTACTTTTCTTGATTGAACTACACTGTGAATCCAATTAAGGTATCTCTCATTTACGACGTTTCGAGAACTGATGCCGCGTGGCGGTTTCCGGTGAGAGGAGCCACACGGCCGAGAGTGAAGGATGTGTTCAGTCAAGCGTGACGTACAACAGAGGGCCGCACTCAGCGCGTTAGTTGCATCAGGTTACGCCATACCTCCAAATCCAACAGAAATCGTTATTGCCGTTATAATCGTTAGTTATTTTCTTTCGAACTATTTTTTTGCTTGCCTTAAATGATTTGATTAATTTGCGCATTTTTACTCCACCTTAGTACGTTTATTTCAAATTTCGATACAAGAAACAAGGACCCCTCAAAAAACGAATGTAAAACCTAGATAAAAAAACTGCGCGAAGTTCGAACTGAAACTTTTTTATAATTTGATTTTTTTAAATTATTTATGCGCTGTTGTGCAAAAATTTGAAAATTATGCGTTTTGATGCATAAAAGTGAATATTATAGAAAAAATGTAACGACAACAATTTGTTGAGGGTAAAACATTCTCAAATGTTAATTGTGACAGGGGCAACACACAATGTGCAGAAATACCGCCTTTATGCACTTTTTTCTCGATTTAAAATGTAATGGTGTTGGTATCGGAGAGTTGAAACGACAAAAAAAAATAAAGACAGAATATCTCAGGCGGAATAGTAACCGCCAACCTCTTCCGACGACTCCATTATTGAGGCGTTTAATAAATCTAACGCCTGGTGCGTTTTCCGCCATATCTGAGTATTTTGTCCTCCTGAAAATGTTACATGCAAACTTTGGAGCTAAATGAAGGATAAGTTGAGTGGATTTTAGGCTTGGGTTGTAAAGTTAAACCCAAATTTTCATACGTAATCTAGGATAGCATTTATTCGATAGGGCAGTTTACTTTAAAAGAAATTAACATTTCCATTTTATTGAATAAAGTGATAATTTTCTATAAACTTCACATTACATTTTTATCTTTAGAAGGATTAAATACTAATAATCCTTAATAGGTTGCATGATGAGTCAAAATTTAACCATCATTCAAAGTAAGTCAATTAGTAAATCAACCACTTTGAGAAATGCCATGACGCTGAACCGAGAATGAAGATTCCCCTTTTAATTGGAGCAAGATAAGAGCACCGAAACAATGAAGAAACTCACCGGTGGCGTCTGTAAGACATCGTCACAAATTTTAGAAAATTCCTTTAATGTAAAGGTTTTGGAACGCAACTTGGCCATTTTTATTTTCGCCATCGACTCGTTCAACTCGAAAGATCGTGACAGAATGTCCTTCCAGGCATTTCATTTTATTAAAGTTCATTTTAATAAAGTCTTTATTGTTCATAAAAATTTCAAAAGTATACATATTACTATTTAGTCGATGTACATCAAAATATTTATTATCATTTAAGGCTCCTGTCTCTGTGTAGAGACTATATCCTATTAATTTCTTATATTTTAAGCGTATTAGTAATATGTAGTTTTTATTTCAGTATAATATGTATAACGTGTCATTGGGAAAAAGTTTGTAAGATTGCAAAACCCATGAATAAATAAAATTTTTTAAAAATCTAATCTTAAATCTAGGTACTTCGATGCGTGCATCCTGGAGTTCATGAAGATGCTCAATTTGATTTTCATAAAAATTGTTAGTTAAGTTGAAGATTTCATTATGTAAATAATTAATATTAAGTTTCTCATGTATGTCAGAATTTCTATCTTTAAGGTTAGCCCTTGCTATCATGCGCAGACATTTATTTTGAACTCTTTGTAGCTTTAGTATATTACTTGGAGAAGTATTACTCCAGATGGGAGCAGCATATAACATTAAAGTTTTTATTATGACATTATAAAGAATTAATTTATTTTTAATACTCAATTTACTTTTTCTGGATATTAAGGAATTGAGTACGGCCACGGAAACAGGCTGAAGCCATCTGTTGCCTAAAAGTGGCAATTCCTTATGGATAAATTCCACTTGATTACATGCAATTGAAAATAAATAAATTTATACTGAAAATAAGAGTTTAACTATCAGATAACGAAAGTGTCTGTAGGAAAACGGATAAAATCTCGATTTAGGGAAAAAACTTTTGCTCGAGTTTATTAAACGGTTTGATCGGAGTTGATTTTTGAATTTATCTGTGTATGACAGATCTCCTATCGGATTACAAATATCACATAAAGTATTTCAGTACTCTTTGTTTTTCGAAAGTGGTATCAGGACAAATTATTGTGTTAATTGGGTAAGTAATATGATATACAGGGTGATTTTTTTAACTTGAGACAATGAAATATCCCAAAAAATACGCATCCTATGGAAAAAATGTCTGGAATAAAAACTTTTTATTTTCGTGGGGGAAAAAAGATTTGATAAAATTTACCCCACCCCCACCCCCACAGGAGGCAGGGGTGACGGTAACTTTGTAATTTCAAATGACAACCCCAATTTTTCATCACAGATTCAGATTCTCCTTTACGAAATACGTAAGTTTTATTCGGAAAATTTGTTTCGATTCGCGATAGATGGCGCTGCAATTGCGAAAAATAAAATTGTTGACACTACTTTTAGCTCTACCCAGGAATAACGACGCGGACGTAGTAGTTGTCTATTCCCTTCGGGGTGCTTAATTTCGGTGAGTCCCCTTGCCTCTCACCATCCATCGGGGTGCTTGAACTTTTGGCAACGGGACAGTAAAAGTGATAAAACTGTCGAAAACCATTCCCGAATGCAGTTGGTTGACGACAGTCGATTTTGGATGTAGACATTACATATCATCGAGTCTCCACTGTCTACAATCCTCGACGTCATTCCGGCCGAGCGATAAACGCGTATGTCCGTGCTTAACGTTTATTCATTAGGAAGGTTGATTGTGTTCATTTGATTTGGGTGTTTTGGTTGCTTTCGTTTGGGTTATTGTTGTTGGTCACGTTCGTTTGAGTTGGTTTGGGTGTCGTTGTATTTCCGCATTACCTTACTTCATTACTTTTACAATGGAAATTCTATCTCAGCAACAGAAGATTGAAATGATTCTCATTTATGGAGAAAGTGGCAGTAATATCAATGATGCTCTCACGCTTTATGCTCAACGCTTTCCAGAAAGTGTTCCTTCACGCGCTTCTTTTTACCGGGTTGTCCGAAACTTCATCACTGACGGAAGTGTACAACCGAAAAAAAGGAAGCGTCAAGGAACAGTTACTGGAGTTGATAATGAAATTGCAATTTTAGGTGCAGTCACTCATGACCCTCATGTTAGTACTCGACAACTAAGCCGCGATTCCGGAATGTCTCTATCCAGTGTTTGGAAGGTATTAAAACGTAATAATTATCATCCGTATCATATTTCACTGCATCAAGAACTTCATGGCAATGATTTTCAGAACCGAGTGACATTTTGTCAATGGGCGGTTCAGCAGATACAAGGAAACCCGAATTTCTTTTTTCTAGTACATTGGTTGCGTGAAGTTGAGCATCAGCGTCCATGGTCCGTGAACGTTTGGTGTGGAATAATTGGAGATTAACTTATCGGTCCGTATTTTATTGATGGAAATTTGAACGGTGAAAAATATCGTAACTTTTTAGAAAATCAACTTCCAATATTGCTGGAAGACCTAAGCTTGGAAGTGCGACACAACATGTGGTTTCAACATGACGGTTGTCCAGCACATTATGCGGCAATCGCGAGGGAAGTACTCAATCGCGAATTCAATGGACGATGGATCGGTAGAGGAGGTCCAGTAAATTCGCCTGCCAGATCGCCAGATCTTACGGCGCCGGATTTCTATTTGTGGGGTTATCTAAAGAATCGCGTGTATCAAGAAGTGCCCACAACTCGTGATAACATGATCGAGCGAATCAGGTCTGCTTGTGCACAAATATCACCAGACGCAATTCGCAGTTGTGTGGAATCTTTCAAAGCTCGGATTAACAAGTGCATCGAAGTGCGAGGACACCATTTTGAGCACTTTTTGTAAAATAATTAATCGAAATCAAGCATTCCTGTGGTGAGAGGCAAGGGGACTCACCGAAATCAAGCACCCTGATGGATGGTGAGAGGCAAGGGGACTCACCGAAATTAAGCACCCCGAAGGGAATAGACAACTACTACGTCCGCGTCGTTATTCCTGGGTAGAGCTAAAAGTAGTGTCAACAATTTCATTTTTCGCAATTGCAGCGCCATCTATCGCGAATCGAAACAAATTTTCCGAATAAAACTTACGTATTTCGTAAAGGAGAATCTGAACCTGTGATAAAAAATTGGGGTTGCCATTTGAAATTACAAAGTTACCCCCACCCCTGCCTCCTGTGGGGGTGGGGTAAATGTTAGCAAATCTGTTTTCCCCCTCGAAGATAAAAAGTTTTTTTTCCAGACATTTTTTCCGTAGGATGCGTATTTTTCGAGATATTTCGTTGTCTCAAGTTAAAAAAAACACCCTGTATATACGCATATTTACACGATCTATTATTTTTGTCAAAGTTATGCTAGTTGTCAGATTTTGAGGTTAGAAAGTTTAATTATCCCAGAATATTTATGGAGTATATTTTATTTCAATTTAAATGAAATTGAGTATTTTATTAGTTGTATTGAGTTTCTAGTGAAGCTTTTTTTTTTAACAATTGGTTATGTCATGTGAAAAAACTTTTCTCTTAGGTTTGTTGATAATGGCAGAAGCGACAGAACGCAGTCAAAATGCTAGTAAAGGCAATTCGCATTGTTGTGTGATGTTAGGAAATTTATAATTATAATGATAGATTTTCCTAATACTTCTTTTTATGTTACAATATATTTTTTATTTAATAAAACCCTCTAATTTAACGTCGTATGGGGGAGAACTAACAGACGTTTGTCTGATAACGCTGCACTGAATTTTGCTTATTTCATTCACTTTCAACTCCTGCACCCTCACCACATGAATGACTGCCTAACTTTTTCCCTGATTAAGTGCTTCAGGGTGAAATTCGATAGATTGACGTATAGCTTGTAATCCTGTTTTAATTAAAATATTCATCAATCCGCTTGTTGGCATTCGACCGGTAATTTTTAAGGTTATGTTCATAATCAACAACGAAGCTAGAACGGGTTTAGCTGGAATGCAAAGACAAATTTTTCAGGAAATCTTTTTGCAAGAAAGTTTCCTCTATTATTTTGCTTCGTTTTGAAAAATGTTATATACGTTTTCAAAGCAATCATTTGAAGGGGTCCCTCCAAGAACGCCGAACCTGCGTTTTTTTCGAACTGGGGTTTCCAGCGTAAAAACGTCCCTTCCGATCATCACCATAAAATTGCTGCCACCTGTTGGAACTTCGTAGCACTATTTGCAAGGTTTCTTTACCCCCAAAGTGCAGAGTCCCTGTAAGAACGTGCTCTCTGCAATAAAAGTGAAACGTTTTGTGTGTTTCCAGAAAAGTTAGAAAAATGCAGGTTGGACGTTCTTGGAGGGACCCCTTCATTTATTCATTTATTATATTTATATACAATGCACACGTGCTAACTTATGTAAATTTCAAATTTCTATCCATAAGGGATTTTAGGCTTTGGCCGCCGCGGGCGCTGTCTGTCATAACCGGTAAATATCAAGGTCATGTCCGTATCCAATACAGAGTACCAATCATTTGGAAGGCTTTTCTTGCATTTTTTATGTGCTCAGTGAAGTTCAATTTGGAGTCTAGGTAGACACCAAGATACTTGACATAATTTTTTAGCATTATTATTTCATCCTCGACCATGAGGTCCGGAATTTCTTCTTTCCTAATCTTGTTGGAAAAAATAGTAAAAATCAGTTTTTTGGGCAAAGTATTTTAAAATTTCATCTAGATATTTTTGCAACTTTGAGACTACTAATCTTTTACTCCAAGATGCTGCATAAATCGCTGTGTCATCCGCGAACAAAGCCAATCCGATGGTTAGATTTTTAGGAATGTCATTAATAATATTAATACAATTTTTATTAGTTAAATAGTTTAAGATGATTTTAATCAGATATTTTGGGAAGTTTATTTTATCAAGTTTGTAAATTAGACCTTTATGCCACACAGTGTCAAATGCCTTTTCGAGGTCTAATATTACCATGGCGGTAGACATATTATGATTAAATTTCTTCGAGATATAATTCGTGACTCTGAGCAATTGATGTTGTGTGTAGGGTTACACCATTCGCTTTTACTTGGGCTAATAATTCCCTCATCTTCGAGCTTCTGGGCGGACTCTCGCAAGGATTCTTCAACCCTGGGAGAATAACGCCGATAAGTTTGTCTGAAAGGAGGATGACCCAGGATATCTATATGGTGATTCACCATGTGTGTAGCAGGAAGGTTCGCTGGCATTAAAGAAATTTTCCTTTTAAGAAAATCCTCTAAATATTTAGCCTCAGATGGCTATAGTTCTTTTATGCCAGCACAGGCTTGAACAGCTTCACTTGATAGCGAAGCATTGGTAGCTTCCATACGACTATCTGAAAATTCGGATGATAGGGTTGCTTCAGAACCGATTTTCTGACCCTGATACGTTCTCCAAATACCGTTACCTAGTCTCCAAATTCGTGGCTTAAATCTAACATAAAAATCAAACAATTCGGCAAAATCGTGACCAAACAAAATCTCACAGTCGAACTTTGGTGCAAAACGAATCGCTTGCCTATATAAGTGCAGCACGAGCCGGGATCAAAAAGTCCGTTTAGTGGTTGGCCGCCCACACAAACCGTAATAAATAGGCACCTCTCGTCAAGTACCATATTTACTTGTTCGAAGAGAATCTGAGGGGCCTCTACAACGAAAGCGGGAAGTGATTGGACCCTATCATCACTTGCCCTTATTAGTTTCCCGGTCGTGGTCCAGACCATAGTGGTGGCACTCCCATGTATCGTTTTGAAGACTTGGCTTCAAAATCAGCGCCATCTAGCGGTTCCCCCGGACACTATAAGTAAATGAACCTACAAATCCCTGACAGCAATTCATTCCAAACTCTGCTTCCGCCAAATTCTCGTAAATATTAAATTTCGCTTAATTTCGTGTAAATAAACTTTCAAAATTATCAAAATTGATAAATGTAAAAAGATTTTTCATACGTAAAATATATATTTGAATACTAGAAGTATGATTTGTTGTAATGCAAAGGATTAATTGGCTTTACATTTGAGATTATGTCTTAGAATAATATTTTTTATTTCTCTAACAAAGAAATTTTTATAAACGACAAACTTTGTCTGAAGAAAAAAACCTCCTAATATCTCAAAAAGACTTTATTCATATTCATTTTAATTTATTTGTTACTACTTCGAAATATGAAAACAACAAAGTAACCTCGAATCAAGCAAATGGTACTTTATTTTTTTTTAATTCAATACTTACCAATCAACACATTTCCTTACATTAGCACGAAATAGTACGCACAGTACGTATAACAATATACACAAAAAAACTTGCAGAAAATTTTATACAACAAGGTTAACACAACAAATTCAATTTGACATTTCGACTAATGTCCAATTTCGAGATTTCGAAATATTTGAAAATATTATGGTTGCACATGCGCGTTGCATTGTACTGACTCTCAGCGCCACCTAGCGGTTCCCCCGGACACTAAAACATAATGCCTTCAAAACTATACATGGGAGTGTCACCACTATGGTCCAGACCATCCGCTACAGCTCGTCGAGTATTGACCGGATTTACCACATTTGTGGCAAAACACACTCTTTTGTTTAGGACAGGTACGGAAACCGTGTCCTGTCTCATTACAGTTCGAACAAGCGTGAAGCACATTTCCTCGTGTGCCACTAGCGGTAGTGTGCACTGTGCTAGGTTGTGTTGGACCTCGAACATTGGAACCCACGGCAGCAGTCAGTAAATTCGACACTTCAGTGGCCTGAGGAATGCCGGGATAATAACCGTAATTGAAAAAGCGCCGATAATATCCGAAAGTATTGGGCAAAGGGGATACCTGTACCTCTGGGGGGCCTATTACGGCGCAAGCACTACTTAGATTATTACCTGGATTATTATTAGTGCGGTTGGAACCATTTTTACCACGACCTCCACCACCTTGCTTCTTATTGTTATTATCATTATTTTTATTTCTATTGACACAACTCTCATTGCTCCCATTAGTACTACTATCTAAAACTACAGGTTCATTTCCGTCGGCTGCTACACCATCCGCTTTCTTAATATCCGCACGGTACGCAAATTTCGGTAAAACGCTATCTTTAGTCGGAGGAGGGGGTAAATATCCCTTTTTCATAGCAGTAGCTGCTTCGTATCTTTCGCCTGCGTCCTCAAACTCTTCGAAAGTCCTACACTCGACTTTAGGCAAGGCATCCAGATACTTTTGATGTCAATTGTTGATGGCAAGTTGTAACTGCTCTAACTCCGATATCGGAGGGTCATAATGCTGGAAGATTAGGCGAATATTTAGCAAGTAGTCTGCTATAGGTTCATCTGAACCTTGTGTCCTTCTACGCCCCTCATCCCTTATTCGCGTTTGAAAGTTCAATCCTCCGTACCTACGCCTAATGGCAATGGTAAACTGCTCCCATGATTCCCATTTTCTACTGTTAAACCGATACCAATGTTGAGCGGAGTCCTTAAACAGAAAAGGAAGTGCTCTAAAGAGATCCCCATCCGTTAAAGAACTACCTCTGCTACACTCCTCAACTTGGGTTAGAAACTCCTCTGCGCTACTATCGCGTTTCCCGTCATATTTGAGGTTCCATTTCCTTACTACAGCATGCATATCATCCCTACTCTGGAGACGCGCAGATGTCGGTAAATTAGAAAAAGGTAAGTTGCTTATAGGACTAGGAGAATACATTTGTAGTCTGGGTCTATTGTCTAAATGACTGCTAGGAATATGATCAGTACATAAAGGATCGCCAGTGGGTACAAATGAATCTAAAAACGGATCTGAATGCGCCGCTCCGAAACGTTTGGAGAATTAAAAGGGTGTATATTATTGCTAACGGCACTAGCCTGACCGTAATCGTTAGAAAAAGGAGTCATCCTAAGCGTTGTGGATTGTATCACGTCCTGAAAGGAGGCAGGAATCATTGTGGAACGACTAGCGGGAGTATACAGTGGCGCTGTCTGTTCGTAAGGAGCAAACGTCACTATACTGGCTATTGTTTTCGCGAAAGTAACGCTACTAATGCTTGTAATCGGTGTGAAGAAGGATTCCGTATCGGCATTTTTACTGCGAGTAGTGGGGGAAATTGACGACTGAGCGCGCGATGTCACGTTAGGGCCACTGAAAGTAGTTGGTGGGGATACCCGAAGCCTTTCCAACTCGGTAGTCAAGTCGCGCTCCCCACTCTCTTCACAAGTACGATGCATATGGCGACAATGCTGGTGGAACCTAACCAAACGCCATCTCATCGCCATATCATCCCCTTCGAAACAGAGATCGAAATAATGAAGTATTTCCTGGAGCTCATTGACTGTTGAAGAACTCGCCCAGTCTGCCCACAGTTTATCGATCTTAATCGTGGACTGATCCATTTTGCTCAAAATTCTAAACTTGACAGTTAAAATAATTAAGATTCTTCGAAATAAATTCTTTAAATCCTTTAAATATTCGAAGCTAATACAGAATAGGAAAAACGAATACGTTCTTCACAATGTTAAATAAAAAAAAGGTAAACATTCTAACAACTTGATACAGATTATTCGCCAACAAACATAATTATAATGTTTTGTTTTTAAATAAATAAATCACAAGAGAATCGCGAACTAGCTGATAAATCAGCAGAATGGACCATACTCAACACAATCAAGCAGGTAATCAACATCGAAGCTACAGCAATACATTTCAAGGGTAAATGGTAACATTCGCAAAGTGGAATAGCAGGTTCATAAGATTCAAGAAAAATGAATAAACCAAATATATATATATATATATATATATATATATATATATTTGGTTTCGGTTTCGATTCCTTTGGAATAGAACCGAAGGGCCTATGACAAAGCCACCGAACGCGTCCTCGGGTTGCGGATAGAGGGTTCCTGTACCAAGGGTTTCTGCTGAATATGGTTACAATAATTAATAAGCAGTCGCGGACAATTGTCCAGGGATGGTCCCGAAGGAATAACTCCTAAGCGGAGGCGTAACAACCGTGCCGAAAGCTGAATGGCACCTCGGTTAGGTGTCTCAAACGGTGACTCTGGGATACCGGGCGACCTCTCAGAGTATGCAGCCTTATCCTTGCACGCGGGGCTCTACAAGGATGGACTAACCCTTTCCCTAGCTGCTCGTGGGAACAGCAATGAAACCACCAAAACACCAAAATGTTGTAGATGCGGTTCAAGACAATCGAACGGGCAGAGCACCCGACAATGGGTCGGCAATCAATGCCGATCAGCCTAGAGTTCGGGGTGCTGAAAATAATTTAGATGGAAACACGACGACGAACCGGCGAAACGCCCACATTGAGTGGACGGATCGACTCAGGGATGACGTGCTAGACTGCTACGATGCCAGCATTATCCCTGTTCGCGGAGGCTTTATGGCGCGTATGCACACTCTGTGGTGCCAGAAACACCCAGAGCTTCAGCACGTTTCGCATCAGTCTTTGCGAAATCAAGCCGACTACCTCCGGAAAAATGGATATGTACGCGGAGCGCTTCCCCAACCGCTGCTTTATGAAGCTGCAGACGAAGATGAGGAAGCGACATTGAGACCAACCGCAGAAAGCAGGCACCTTCTGAGAGATGATCGCAATTTCATTACTAGAAGAAACATTAACATGCAAGTTCCTCCTAAGCCCCAAGATCTGGCTGAAATGGATGCCTTCCTTCGTGGAGATATCTCGCAAGAGTCCGACCTCTGGACCATCAATTGCTCAGTTTATGGTGCTGCGAGAACTTTAGCTGATTCAAATCGAAGGCTGAAACCAACGATGGATCAAAAGACCAAAGACGCTTGCATCAACTGAACAAGAAGATTGGATGGGCAAGACAGAATGCGTCCCGTGTTCAATGTGTGATTGACTACATAACATCTGGTAGACCGTTTACGGAAA
>CAKNYM010022746.1:0-11114 GCA_932195095.1 Andricus curvator | reverse complement strand
GGCAATCGGAAGTTCTGAGGTTCGATTCCCAGCGGAGCGAAAGGAGATCTTTTTTCAGATAAATTAATTAAAATAATTTTTAATTCATATCTCCATCTAGTCTGAAAAGATGTTAAAAATTTATGTTATTCTCTGATGATAATACAGATTCCTTAACTTTCAAAGAAGTTTAATCTTTAAACAAGAAGATTAATTTTCTAGGAAAGAATACAATTTTTCGAAAAATTACATGAATTTTCAACTAATAAAGATCAATTTTCAACCAAAAATGGAATTGTTAAATTTCCAGTTAAAAAAAATTAATATTTCCAACAAAAAGATTTTCAACAATTAGGAATTTGTAACTAAAATGATGAATCTTCAACTGCAATAGTTGAATTTTAAACAAAAAAAGTTGAATTCTCAACTAAAATGGTAAACGAAAGAAAGACCTGGGTTCGAATCCCAGCGGAGCTTGAGAGCAATTTTTTCACAATTTAGAAATAAAAATGAACATTAAAAAAATATAGATTTTGGACCAGTAGACAAAAACAATTAACATCAAATTATTCAAAACAATAAATCTTTAACTGGAAGAGGAACATTTTCAAACCAGAAAATTATTTTTTAAACAAGAAAATTATTTTTTAAACAAGAAGATTAATTTTCTACAAAAAAAAACGATTTTTTGAAAAAATACATGAATTTTCAACGAAATAGTTGAATTTTTAACTACGAAATATCAATTTTCTACAAAAAATGGAATAGTTAAATTTCCAGTTAAAAGAAAATAACTTTTCCACAAGAAAAAGAATGTCACTAAAATGAGGAATCTTTAACTGAAATAGATGAATTTTAATTAAAAAATATGCATTTTTCACAAAAGATTTTAACTTTTAACCAAGTAGTTTTATTTTCAACAAAAAAAATAAATTTTCGAACAAGAAGATTGATATTTAAACAAGAAGATTAATTTTCTACCAAAAAGACGATTTTTTGAAAAATACATGAATTTTCAACGAAATAGTTGAGTTTTCAACTAAAAAAGATCAATTTTTAACCAAAAATAGAATAGTTAAATTAACAATTCCAAAAATTATTTTCCCCCAGAAAAATCAAGATAAATGATAAATTTTTAACTAAAATGATAAATATTTAACTGAAATGGTTTAATTTTAAACAAAAAAGATAAATTATCGACTAAGATGATGAATCTTTGACTGGAATGGTTGAATTTTCAATCAAAAAGATTAATTTTCTATCAAAAAAGGCAATTTTTCGAAAAAAATACATGAATTTTCAACTATAAAAGATTAATTTTCAACCAAAAGTGGCATATTTAAATTTCCAGTTAAAAGAAAATTACCTTTATTCAAAAAGAAGAAAAATTCAAATAAAATGATGAATCTCTAACTGGAATGGTTGAATTTTCAACCAAAAAGATTAATTTTCTACCAAAAAAGATTTTTGTAAAAATACATGAATTTTCAAGTAAAAATAATTAATTTTCAACCAAAAATGTAATAGTTAAATTTGCAGTTTCGAATTTTTGTCCCTGAATTATTTCTTCAATGCAATAATACCAGAAACAGTATTTAAAAATTCAATAATAAATCATCTCATTTTTTCAAATACAAAAACGTGAATTGTATTATAAACAATTTTAATTATTAAATAATACACATTTATTATATTATTATTATTATAATAAATTATATTGCCATATGCATATACAATTTGTTTTTTAATATAAAATCAGTGATTGGTCAATTCTTTGTATGTACAGGAAATTTTTCGCGGATCAAGTCCTCATATCATTTCTTAAATGCATTAATAATAAAAACAATACTCAAAAATTCAATAATTAATTATTTCAGATTTTTCCAAACACTTAATAGTGATGTATATTTTACAATCACAAATATTTTTATTTTTTTATATATAGTATATAAAAAAATTTGTGATTGATTGAAATGATCATTTCAGTTTTTTTGAAATACTTAAAAGTAAATTATATTAGAAACAATATAAAGGATTAAGTAATACTATATATATATATATATATATATATATATTACGTTACAATATTACATTATAATATTATATTTTATCATATGTATACACAATTTTTTTTAGTATACTATCAGTCATTTCTTTATACTTTTTATGTAAATTTTGATTTATGGATTAAGTCCTCGAATCATTTTTTAAATGTATCAACAACAAAAACAATACTTAACAATTCAATAATATATCATTTCAGATTTTTTGAAATACTTAAAAGTAAAGTATATTAGAAACAATCATATTATATTATATTGTCATATTATATTTTATTATATGTATACACATAATTTTTTTTTAGTAGACTATCAGTATTTTCTCAATACTTTTTATGGACATTTTAATTTATGGATTGAGTCTTCGAAAAATTTCTTAGATGCATCAAGAACAAAAGCAATACTTATAAACATTCAATAATATATCATTTCAGTTTTTGTGAAATACTTAAAAGTAAAGTATATTACAATCAATCCTAATTAAATAATACACATATATTATATTGTCATATATTATATTTTATTATATGTATACACCTTTTTTTTAGAATACTATCAGTCATTTCTTAATACTTCTTATGTATATTTTAATTTATGGATTGAGTCCTTGAATCACTTTTTAAATCCAGTAATAACAGAAGCAATACTCAAGATTTCAATAATAAATCATTTCAGTTTTTTTTAATACTTAAAAGTAAAGTATAGTGCAAACAATCTTAAGGATTATATAATACACATATATTACATATTATATTATAATATTATGTTTTATTATATGTATACACTTTTTTTAGTATACTATCAATAATTTCTTAATACTTTTTATGTACATTTTAATTCATGGATTGAGTCCCCGAATAGTTTCTTAAATGCATCAAGAACAAAAATAATACTTGAAAGTTCAATAATAATATACATATCATTTCAGTTTTTTTTTGAAATACTTAAAAGTAAAGTATATTAGAAACAATATTAAGGATTAAGTAATACACATATATTATATTATAATATTATATTTCATCATATGTTTACACAATTTTTTTTTTAGTATACTATCAATCATTTCTTGATAATTTTTATACATATACATTTTAATGCATGGATTAATTCCTCGAATCATTACTTAAATGCATTAATAAAAAAAAGAATAGTCATAAATTCAATAATAAAGCATTTTAGATTTTTTTAATTATTTAAAAGTAAAGTGTATTGCAAACAGTCTTATTAAGAATCAAATAGTACACATATATTATATTATATTGTCATATTATATTTTATTATATGCATCGATAATTTTTTTTAGTATACTGTCAGTCATTCCTTAATACTTTTTATGTACATTTCAATTCATGGATTAATTCCTTGGATCATTTCTTGAATGCATTAATAACAAAAAGAATTGTCATAAATTCAATAATAAATCATTTTGGATTTTTTTGAAAACTTGAAAGTAGAGTATATTACAAACGGTCTTATTAAGGATCAAATAATACACATATATTATATTATATTGTCATATCATATTTTATTATATGTGTACACAATTCATTTTTTTAGCCTACAATCAGTCGTTCCTTAATACTTTTTATGTATATTTTAATTTATGGATAGAGTCTTCGAATAATTTCTTAGATGCATCAAGAACAAAAAAAAATACTTAAAAATTCAATAATATATCATTTCAGATTTTTTGAAATACTTAAAAGTAAAGTATATGACACACAATCTGAAGGATTACATAATATATAATATAATATATGATATATATTATATAATATAATATATTATATATTATATAATATATTATATTTTATTATATACTCAAACGTTAAATAATAAATCATTTGATACTTTTTCACATACATACATAAAAGTGAAGCATATAACAAACAGTCTCCAAGATTATAAAATAGACTTTCCTTTTCTTTCTGCAGAGTACGTACATGCAATAAAAAAATCCTCAAGATGTCATTAAATGTGTGAGCGTAATAAGAAAAAAAATTATGACTTTCTCAACTTTCGTAAATCATTCTGTATCTTTCTGTTCAACAGATGAGCGAGTCTGTGAAAGTGGCCGTACGATGCCGGCCAATGTCCCAAGGAGAACTGCAACAAAGATGCAAGGTGATTTTTTTCGCTATTCGTACAGCCCTGGTGGAAAAATTCTTACAAAAAAGTACAGAAAACTAAAACTATTTTTACAGGAATCTATAAATAAATACAATAAATTACAGGAAAGTACAACTTTTTTCTGTTATTGAGACGAATTTTGTACTTTTTTTGTATTTTTATGTACATTGTTGTATTTTATTGTAGTTTTAATTTTCTACAAGAATTTACAAAAAATTACAACTACAAGAATCTACAGGAATTTACATTTTTGTGACCAAAAAGTTTTTTTTTATTCGACCTAGGATGACAAATATTTAGAATATTGCAATGAGATAATTTGAAATTAAGATGCGATCATGTATACATGATCAATATTACAAAAAAAGCTTCTATGTTTAAATTTGAAAGGAATGGTAGAATATTACAAAACAATGATGAATAATCATTATTAAATAACAAAACACCTTACATTTGAAGTTTTTTTTTTCAAATATATAGCAATCTATTGGACACCATATATGTCATTTAAAATTATGTCATTGCAATATTTTTAATATTGCTTATCCTAGGCAATCAAAAGTTCTGTGGTTCGGTTCCCAGCGGAGCGAAAGGAAAAGATCTTTTTTCAAAAAAAATTAATTAAAAATAATATTTAGAATATTGCAATGAGATAATTTCAAATTAAGATGCGATAATGTATAAATGATCGCTATTACAAAAAGCTTCTATGTTTAAACTTTAAAGGAATCGTAGAATATTAAAAGAAAATTATGAATAATCATTATTAAACAAAAAAAAACCATACATTTGAAGTTTTTTTCTTCAAATATATAGCAATCGATTGGACACCATATATGTCATTTAAATTATGTAATTGCAATATTCTCAATATTTGTCATCCTAGGTCGAAAAAGAATCAATTTTTTGACTGAAAATAAAAACTGAACAATTGATTTTGTACTTTTACTTTATAAATTTTCAAAATTATATCATTTTAAGCAATTTTAAGCTGGAAACATTAAAATTTGTTTTAAAAAAATAATGTAAAAGGTCTCCAGGAATCTAATAATAATATTATTATCATGGAACACGAAAATAAATTTTTAACCAAATAGTTAAATTTGCAACACAGAAAATCAGTTTTCTACCAAAAAAGACAAATTTTCAACATACTAAATGAATTTTCAACTAAAATAGATAGTTTTTTAACAACAAAAATGGAATAGTTTAATTTTAAGTTAGAGAAGTGAGTTTTTAAACTAATTATATAAATTTTCAACCAAATAAATGAATTTTTAACCGAAAAGATGTAATGTCAATAAAAAAGTTGACGGAAGATGGAAGTTAAATTTTCAGTAAAAAAAAAAATTTAATTAAAAAAACTAATTTTCAACCAAAGAAATGAAATTTCAACCAAAAAGATTAATTTTCTACCAAAAAAGAATCATTTTTAAGAAAACACATAAATTTTCAACCAAACATTTAAATTTTTGATGGAATTTTCAACCTAAAGGTTTATTTTCTACAAAAAAGATAAATTTTCAACAAAAAATAGAATAGTTTGATTTTCAGTTAGAGAAATAATTTTTTAAGCAAATAAAATAATTTTTTAACCAAGCAAATTAAATTTTTCCAAGCAAATGAATTTTCTACCAAAAAAATTGAATCTCTATAAAAGAAGAAATTCGACAGCAAATTGAGTTAAATTTTTAATTAAACAAATTAATTTTGAATGAAAAAATACTAATTTTCAACAAAAGAAATAATTTTTCAACAAAAAGAATTAATTTTCTGCCAAAGAGGAATAATTTAAAATAAAATACATGAATTTTTAAGTAAAAAGGTTAATTTTCTACCAAATTAAGACAAATTTTCAACAAAATAGAAAAATTTTTAACTAAGAAAGATGAATTTTCAACAACAAAATTTAACCCCAATTTAAAACATTTTCTCAATACCATAGAAAATACAAAAAATATTAATAATGATGAAATATAAAAATTTCGAATAACTATTTATTTGTTAGATGTTTTTGAACAAAAAGTCGAACTGAAATTAAATTGTGAGAATTGAGAACAAGAAGATAAGTATTATCAGTTTGTTTTTAAATTTATATAAATATAATTTTTATAAGATTTTTGAGAAAAATAAAAAAGAGTTTTGAATATTTTAGATGTGTTAAAAAAGAATCTAGAAGATTTTGAAGAAATTTTTGTATTTTATAGGATTTTACAAATTAGGAAAATTAGGAAAAATTAAAAAAATTAAAAAAAAAATTAGGAAAAATTCGAGTCTTTTTAAAAGATGTTTAGGACGTTTAGAAGTTTGGAAGAAATCAAGAAATATTTGACCAATTTTTGGAAATGTTTCCAAATTTTTAAATATTTATAATCTATTCAAAACGTCTTAAATTCCTAAAAATACTTTTGACTGACTCGAATTTTTCTTAAAATTGTGAAAAATGATTCAAAATGTAAAAAAATTGCCTTATAATCTTCTAAATTTTCCTGGGAATTTTAAGAAAATTTGTTTATCCTCTTGAAACCTTCCGAAATTCTTTTGAAGCTTCTAAAGTTTTTTTTTAAATCTTAAAAGATTTACATTTCTAAAAATCTTTTAAAGTTTAAAGTTCTTTTTTGAAATGTTAGGAAATCGTTTGAAATGTTTAAAAACCTTCTTTTAAAAGTTTATTTTTTAAAATAAAAAATCATTAATAATGTTCACACGAATCTTAAGATAATTCTTTTTTTTTTCAAATCTTTTCAGACTATATAAATCTTCTAATCTTAAAAAATCATTTAAATTTTTCCTGATTTTTTTTTATTTCTGCGAAATTAAAAAAATTGCCTTAGCATCTTTCAGATTCTTCTTTGACAATTTTAGAAATGTTTTAAAATGTTTTGATATCTTTTTAAATAATCTCTTAAAATTAATTCTTCAAAACAAAAATCTATTTTAATTTTTTCTAGGAACCTAAAAATGTTTTTTTCATTTTCATGAAACCTTGAAAAATTCTTAAAAAATCTTTACAAGTTTTAATTTTTTTAATCGTTTCAAAACTTCTGAATATCTCTTGAACTTAATCAAACAAATTTTTAAATTATGTAATATGGCAAAATTTTGCATTAGAATCTTTTACGGTCGTTTTCAAAATTTTAAGAAATAATTGAAAATGTTTTGTAATTTTTTTCAATTCTCTTTTAGAATCCATTGCAAAACAATTATTAAAAATTTTCCCATAAATCTTAAGAACATTTTTTCCTTCTCTTGACACCCTGCAAAATTCAGTTTACCTAAAACTTTTTTAAATCCTGAAAAATTAAAAAAATTGTCTCAAAGTCTTCTATATTCTTTTTCCACACATTTTGAAATCTTCAAAACTTAAAATTATTCTTTTAAAATAAAACCTAAACCATTAAAAATTTTTCCAGAAATCTTTAAAAAAATGTAATCTTCTCAAATCTTTGAAAATTATTAAAAAGCTTCTAATTTTTTCTGTATTCTTCAAAATAAATCTTCGCCCTTTAATTTTTATTTTTTTAGAAAAATGTGTAGTGATTTTATTTAAAAAAATAAGTTAATTTTAATTATAGTTTTTGATTAATGAATATGAAAACAAAGTTTTTTGAATAAATGTTATTAATATTAATATTATTATATATAATATATATATATATATATATATAATATAATATTAATATTTTTCATTTTTTTCAATTAACTTTCATTATTATTAAAATTTTTATTTTTATTTTATTTTACACTTGATGTTTTTTGCTAACAGCCTTAGATTGCTAAATTAATTCTTGATAAACTCGATAATAATAATTGTATTAGACTGGATCTAGGTCAAAATAATCTACATTCTATGAGGAAACTACAATATAAGAAACAGTGATTTATGGATTGACACGTCTTACGCAAAATGAGGTGACTTAAAAAACCTATTATTCATATTTTAGAAGGGTCAAATTCGTTTTTACTTAGTAGGACTCTGAATTAAATACACAATATGAACACGAAAAAAATTTTTACTTTCTTGCAGGATTTTTTGTTTAAATTATAAAAATCTATTCGATGTGAAGGCATCGTAGAATCAAAAAAATCCCCTTGCCAACAAATGTGGAAAATTGACACTCTAAAAATGTACAAAATTGATCCTATATAGGGAAAAAAATTTTTTTTTCAATTAAATTTATTCAGAAAAAAGATCTCCTTTCGCTCCGCTGGGATTCGAACGCCTGGTCAATTGATTGCCGGTCCGGTGCTCTAACCACTAAGCTACTAGAGAGAGAGAGAGAGAGAGAGAAATCTTTTCACACACTATGGAAATAGAAATCTACAATATCGAACAAAGTTATCTCCTCTAATACAGAGAATCTTTAACGTCTTCTCAGACTAGATGGATCTTTAAATTAAAATTTTTTTAAATTAAATTTATTCAGAAAAAAGATCTTCTCCTTTCGCTCCACTGGGATTCGAACGCCAGGTCAAATGATTGCCGGGCAGGTGCTCTAACCACTAAGCTACTAGAGAGTATTAGAGGAGATGAATTTGATATATATTGTAGATTTCCATTTTCACAGTTTGTGAAAAGATTTCTCTCTCTGTAGTAGCTTAGTAGTTAGGGCACCTGACCAGCAATCAGTTGACGTGGCGTTCGAATCCCAGCGGACCGAAAGGAGAAGATCATTTTACTGAATAAATTTAATTTTTTTAATTTCAAGACAAAGGGAATTTTCAACAAAATAGTTCAATTCTAATAGTTCAATAGTTCAACTTATAGTTTTTTGTATCTTTTTTAATCTTTTTTTTTTGTAATAAAGTTTCTTCTCTCGATCTCTCTAGTAGCTTAATGGGAAAGCACCTGACCGGAAACCAGTAGTTCTGTGGTTCGCTTCCCAAATGAATAAATAAAATAAAAAATATAATATAATATATAAATTTAACGGCAAGTAAATAAGTCTGAGAAGACGTTAAAAATTTTCTGTATTAGAGGAGATAACCTTGATTGATATGGTAGATTTCTATTTTCACAGTGTGTGAAAAGATTTCTCTTCTGATTGATCGTTACCATCTCCGATGATAATATAGATTCCTAGTAAAGAAAAAAAATCTCATCCAAAATGTTGAGTTCTTAAGCCATGAAGATGAATTTTTGAAAAAAAAGTTGAATTTGCAACCCAAAACTATCCATTTTCTACCAAAATAATAAAATTTTCGACTGAAAAATACGATTTTTCAACAAAATAAGTGAATTTTTAACTACAAAAGATCAATTTTCTAGCACAAATGAAATAACTACATTTTTAATAAAAAATTCATTGCCAACAAAAAACAACGAATTTTCAAATAAATTTGTTAAATTTTTAAACAAAGAAATTAACTTTCAACTAAAATGATACATTTTCAATAGAAACAAAAAATGAACCAAATAGTTCAATTTTCAACCAAAAAAAAGACAAACTTTCAACAAAATAGATGAATTTTCAACTAATAAAAATAAATTTTCAGCCAAAAAGATGAATTTTTCAACTAAAAAGATTAAATTTCCATAAAAAAAAATTTCGAAGAAAAATTGAAGTTAAATTTTTATTTAAAAAGTTAATTTTCAATTTAAAAAAACAACTAATTTTCAATCGAAGAAATGAAATTTCAACCAAAAAAATTAATTTTCTACCAAAAAAGAATAATTTTTAACAAAATACGTGAATTTTAAACCAAATATTTTAATTTTTGATGGAATTTTCAAACCTAGTAATTGAATTTTCAACCAAAAAGGTTATATTGTTACCCAGAAAAGACAAATTTTCTACAAAATAGATGAATTTACAACTGAAAACGATCAATTTTAAACAAAAAATAGAATAGTTTAATTTTAAGTTATAGAAATAATTTTTTTAACCAAATAAAATAAATTTTCAACCAAATACATGAATTTTCAACCAAAGAGATTAGATTTCTATAAAAAAAAAAATCGACAAAAAATGGAATAGTTAAATTTTTAGTTAAAAAAATTAATTTTCAATAAGAAAAAAACTAATTTTCTACCAAAAAAAGAATAATTTTCAACAAAATACATAAATTTTGAAACAAAAAAGACAATTTTTCAAGAAAATAGATGAATTTTCAAATACAAAAAGATCAATTTTCAACAAAAAATAGAATACTTTAATTTTCAGTTAGAGAAGTAAGTTTTTAAGCAAATGGAATAAATTTTCAACGAAATAGTGAAATTTTCAACCAAACAAATAAATTTTTTATCAAAAAGATTAAATGTCTATAAAAAAAAAATCGACAATAAATTTAGTTAAATTTTTTTAAAAAAAAATTATATTTCAATAAAAAGACTAATTTTCTACCAAAAAAAAGAATAACTTTTGACAAATACATGAATTTTCAACCAAATATTTTAATTTTTGATGGAATTTTTAACCTAATAGTTGAATTTTCAACTGAAGAAGATTAATGTTCAAACAAATATGATATAATTAAATTTTTAATAAAAAAAAACTAATTTTGAACCAACAAGATTAATTTTCTACCAAAAAAGATTAATTTTTAATAAAATACATGAATTTTCAACCAAATTTGAAAAACACTTGTGTTCATAATAGAACTGACAAAAATTTAAGGTTAATTAATGTGAAATTTTATTATTACATTTTTAGTTGAAATAATTAATTTTCAACCAATGAAACGGAATTTTCAACAAAATTGTTAAATTTTCAACCCAACTGACGAACCTTTGATAAAAAAAAAATTATTTTTCGAAAAAACTGTAATAGTTGATAATTCCACCAAAAAATTTGTTAATTTTCAATAAAAAAACTGTTAAATTAAAATAAAAAATAGAAATTTTTAACAAAAAAGTTGAATTTTTAACAAAGAAAGATATTTCAATCAAGAAAGTGATGTAAGCCGGTTTGTTGGGGTACCGACTTAATCACAGGGTCTGCGTGT
>CAKNYM010022745.1:0-14970 GCA_932195095.1 Andricus curvator | reverse complement strand
CAAAATCACGTAATGCTGCTGCGTTTTACTAACGTCAACAGCATTGACGTAAACTTCGAAATCCCTTAAGAACTGCATCGGCCTTTCCTTACCATCGCCCGAAAATTTCGGAACGGGAAATTTTTTCAACCATGGCATCTTTCCACACGGGATCACCTTTCGTTCTAAAGTGCTCTCCAAGTGAGATTAATTTTTCTCTAAGTCTCTTAGACGCCTTTCGTTCGTCATTTCATTGACAATTAAATCCCCATTTTTCAAATGAATTTCCTCAGTCTCACGCTGTAAATGATCAACGCGCCTAGCCACGTCTATAACATGATCCTCATTCAAGCGTGACAGAAATTCGCATTTTTCTGACTGTTTCTGAATGTTTTTTGCTCATTTGCGCTCAACTCTATTCTCAACCGCTTTTTGTATAAAGTTAACCCCTGGGTTAAGTTTTGCTATTTTGCTCTTATTTTGATTCACTGTTGCGACTATGCGCGCTTGTTTTTTAATAACCTTGTTTAAGGTATTTTTTTACCGAATTTAACTCCTTTGCTAAATCCTCCCATCCTTGTACATCTAACACATCCTCTATATCCGATTCTGTGTCCTCATATTTCTCGTCACTAGATTTATTTTCCTCATTTGAATTCCCATTATACGGATAAATGGCATCAAGATCTGATGGTGAGCTATATTGATCTTCAATATTCCTAACTCTTATTGGTGGGTCCTGAGGATCGAATTCCCGTACATCAATTTTAAAATATATGGGATCAGCAATATCTTCACCCATTTCATTAATCATGGGTACGAATTCTGTGTTAACTTCTCCGGAAGTTTTCGAATGATCTGCATTTATATCAGTCATTTTGCAATATTTTAAAGTGAAGTTAATTTTTGTTATTTTTCAGAGCAACCGTTGTTTGAAAGTATCCCGCGTTTAATTTTGGAAAAATATTACCGAAAAAGAAAAGAAAATACAATCATAGGAAATTATATGCTTCGTTTATAATACGAAATGACGCCATCACCATAATAGACATTTAGAGGACAACACGCCCAATACGTAATTATACCGTTAGAAGCTTAGTGACGCGCTTCAAAACCTTCAGGAAGCGAGTAAGATAATGGTCTTAACTTCTAAGGGTACGCAAACAGATTGCGGAACTGAGAAAAGAGACGTCTGTATCCTAATGGATCAAGATCCCGCAAAACAACGTTGCACTACCTTCAAAGTAGTAGGTCCAACGCCGGAGGCCAAAAAAGGAATTTTTCCCAATGCAAAAACCATCCTCAAGGTCTCAGTATCAGAACCTCTCCCTAAAAAAAACCAAAACCTGCACAACCTCAGAATTTTCCTTCTACAAGGGTGCATGTACCCAATTCCCAGAAGAAAAACCGTGTCACTCTTCAACAAACTCATGAAATCCCTTAAAAACGTCCCTCATCTCCCCTTGAACTGATTACAGTTCATAAGCTTCTTGAATATTCTGAAGAAAGCATTCGCTTCTGTAAGCACGAACGCGTAACCCAGCTAAGAGTAAATCCAAACATTTCCTCGAGAAACATATAGATGTAAAGGGCCCTTAAAATGTTGATCCAATCAACAATTTAAATATATTAAGATATAATATGCAATTATTCTTTTTTATATAATCTCAATCTCAAACCATATCCCACCTTTAATTATCTTAAAATGAATCAACTTTCCGCCACGCAAAAAATGTATTCATCTAGGGGGGGATTGTAGGATATCTCAGAAGCTCACACTTTATTTATTTTTAACCTACCAAGATAGATTTATTTTTTTTGAAATGAATAAACTTTCGCCAGGTTAAAAATTTATTTATTGGGGGGGGGGAGGTATTGTAACGTGTAGACATATTATATAGTTCTAACGTGCAAGTGAAACACACGTTATGAATTTAGGTATAGTTTTTGTCTTATACTATAGCATAGTAATTGAACCTAGCGAACACCGCAGAAAGCAAGCGGTAGTAGGACCCCCTCCATCGAGCAGAGTGGGGACCACCAACCAATAGCAGCATAGCACGCTCAACGCGTACAGAAAGCGGGTTCACTAGGAGACGGGTCCCAGATCGTTCGACACTCAGGTCTCGACGCTCGTTCTTACGAGGTCACTTCCCGGGTTGTGCTCCAGAGGAGAGTACTCTTAGTTAGACTTAGAAGGTAGTGCTGTCTTAACATGTCAACTTAAATTATATTTGAACTTACCTCTCTTCTCAAACAAGGAATATGTGATAGTTTTTTGTGAAATAGTGAATTGTGTTTATTATAAGCATGGATGCATTCATTTAATTATTTTAACCATTTCATTGAGAATGATAGTAGCTAGGTTTATAACAACCGAATCAAAAGCTTTCTTTGAGATTGGTTCGCCCGTCTCCTAGCTCGCCCAAGATTCCTTTGTTATAGATTTCAAAGCTATCTGAATTCATACATTTCTTTCTTTCTGTAATGTTGGTTTCCCCGCATTATGGCTCGTAAGAGTGTATGAATGAAGATAACACTTGCCTTCTCAAATATTTCTTATGCACGTTTGTAGCAAGGTGTATAGTAATTAAATCTAAAGCTTTCCTTGAGATTAGTTCGCTCGTCTCCTGGCTCGCCCAAGATTCCTTTGCTATACATGGCAACGCTATTGGAATCTACCTATTCTTTATGTCTGCAATATTAGTTCGCTCCTGTTGTGGCTCTAAAGAATTTGTGGATGAAGATATCACTGACGTGCAACTATAGTTCAATTTAAATTTTTTATAAAAATAAAGCCAAGGCGCTCAACTAAATTTATAACATAAAAAAAAATATTTTACACTCTAATGGAATCAAGTTTGAAGCACCGATTTTTTTGGCTCTGGCAATGATTGTCAGACTAAGCCCTGCCAAAAAAATCAAAAGATTTTCTTGTCTGTTAAAGAACAAACACTTCTTAGATTAGTATCTCTGTTCTTTTTCTTTAGAAGAAATCGGGACAATCACTCACAAATTACTCAGAGGTCAACAACATTTAAAAATAAATATATTAAATTTGAATAACGCTTTGAAAATCTCGTAAGTTTTAATTTATACGCAGTTATGTTCGTGCTATTTACATTTTTAATACGTATTTGGATCGAAGGAGCTTGATGGCCCACCTTCTGGAAACCCACACAAAAATGTATGCATTTCGCCATTTTATAGCCTCCAAAACAAAATATCGTAACAATATTTTTGGAAAATAATTAAGATGCTTATTAAAAGAAATAAGTAATAGCTATAATTATAAAATAAAGCGCGAAACGTCACAATATTCTGCGATTTGTTGATGCCAATAGGTTGGTTGGTGCACTTTCCCTTCGCGTAATTTAAAAAGGAATTATGGCTGGTAGCATCTTTTGGCTGAAGGGCTTGATATTTTTTTTTATACCATAGAATTTTCCATCAATAGTAAACGATCTTGGAATTTTCGTCTTCGTATTCGGAATTTTTACGAGCAGCATTGATCCATGGGCTGTGACGTCGTTTATGGTTGTGTTTCTTATTTCCTAGCACCTGCAGGCCCTAAGGACACCGAAAATCAAAGCAAATAAATAAGATTTCATTTTTAAATAATTTGTAGAATTTTCCTTATACACTGAAAGAAAATATTAGTGAATACATCCCAGTTTTAGGCGCTCCAACTAAATTCTTTTGCCGGCTGAGAAACAATTGAGCTATAATAACCTAAAATTGGTATGTATTCACTACTCATTTTTTCAGTGGATGTGTTATTATCTCATGTATTTATAACCATATGTGTGCGCGCTTTCTTGTGTGTGTTTCTGTGTGTGCGTGCGTGTGTCAAGTTCGTAAAGTTACAGGCGATAAGCTAGGGTTGTAACCTCCAAATACCTAAATTTTAATATATTTTGTGTAAGAGGAGAAGTTCAAATTCTAATCTCTGTAATTAACACCGAAAATTTAAAAAAAACTGAATACCGCTTTGTCGCAGAAAAAGTCTAAATTTAATTTTTCTGGAGCAAAATGAAGTTTGACTTTGAGGATAGAGCTGAGTCGGGAGCATCATTTAGAAATTTGCTCGTCAAAGTTTTTGACTTTTTACTCTGATATCCATCAGATTTTCTATTTAAAAGAGCAGTTAGTTGGTGATATGACTCAATGTTGTTTTCTTGCCTCACATTCAATGTGCTTTCCAACATCGAGTAACGTGCCCACATAGACCTTAAGCCCATAACATAAATGGTGTGATAATAAGGATAAGGACAATTTTCACCTGACAGGTTCGATTTACAATGACGAACGTAAAAATGCGTGCCTTACCGGCCTGAGTGGAAGAGGTGAGCGGTGGCGACCTGGCAAAGGTGCCAATTTTTATGGTTCATTGATTTGACTCGGATAAGCTTAAAAATTTGTGTACATGTAGGAGATGCCATAGAAATTGCACCTGCGAATTTACAGGCATTTATCTGAATGCATAAGTGCTGCCAGGCACCTTCAAAGTCGCCGGAAAATCAGGTAAAATTTCTTGATATTTATTTTACAGGAAAAAATTTTAAACAAAAGTTGATATACTATTTCATTATCATATCATTTTTATAAAATTGATGCATTCAAAGAAAACATCGATTAACGAAATACCAGAACAATAAAAAGCTGTTTTTCTTTACAGCAAGTCACTTTTTCGAAAATTTTCGAGAGAGAAAAGATACACCTTTACAGGTGTAATCCAACATTAGTGAGGAATATTTGATTCAAATGTTTATATTTACCAAGTTATGCGCATTTTTCCTTCTTTTTCCCATTTGTTCTTTCACCTGTTATATTTTTAGCAATTCAAAAGCAGGTGTTCTCAAAATTAGTACATGAATAGTGTAAGTCTTGTGCAAAAAATTGGCGTCAGCTACTTTGAGGTAAAATAATAACTTATTCCGCTATAAACAATAATAAACAGAGTCAAGTTCTAAGCTTCTAGTTATCGTAGAAGGTTGCAATAAAGCTGGATATTATTCTAAAAAATTGAATAACAAAATAGCTTCACTTTAACATTTCCATTATTTATTGTTATTAAAGTTTATATTTTTTCGTTGGAATGTATTGGATGTTTATTACCGTGACGAAAGTCAATTTTCCGGATGCCACATGGGGTCTTCTCATATTTTTCGTGGGCCAGTGGCGTAGGCGTAGAGTCGCAGATCGTTACCTTGGTTGTAGCAGAGTTTTCATTATAAGCAGCCTAACCGTTTACGCATACGCCACTGACCCACGAAAAATATGAGAAGGCCCCATGTGGCCTCCGTAAAATTGACATTCGTCACGGTACTAAATATCCAATACATTACAACGGAAAAATATAAACATTAATGACAATAAATAATGGAAATTTTTAAAGTAAAGCCATTTTATTATTTAATTTGTTTGAATAATATTCAGCTTTATTACAAGCTTCTACGGTAATTACGAGTGAGCTTTTTATTGTTCTGGTATTTCTTTAAACGATGTTTACTCTAAATGTATCAATTTGATTTAAAATGATATAATAATGAAAATTTTCATCTCTGGGAGTAGACCAACTTTTGTGGGAAACTTTTTCCTGTAAAATCAATATCAAGAAATTTTACCTGAATTTCCGGCGACTTTGAAGGTGCATGGCAGAACTTTCGCATTCAGATAAGTGCCTGGCAATTCGCAGGTGCTATTTCTATGTCATCTCCTACATGTACACAAATTTTCAAGCTTATCAGAGTCACGTCAGTGAGCTATAAAAATTGGCACCTTTGCCTGGTCGCCACCGCTCACCTCTTACATTCAGCCCTGCCAGGCAGGTATTTTTACGTTCATCATCATACTCGTAAGACGAACCTCTTACGTGAAGATTGTCCTTATCCCTATCATGTTGCCATTTATGTTGTGGGCTTACGGTCTAACAGTTTCGATTGCGCTAGACTTTTCGAAAGTTCGCCAAAATATGCAAGGAACACGTTTTCCGATAGAGAGGTTATTTCACTTGTTTGGCATCAGCTTATAAACATATTATACACGGAGGTAGCCCTATCGGACTCCTTAGCTTTTACATGGCACGCATCCGTAAATATATTACTTGTACTGGATAGTTGCAAAAAATCCCGACAGAGAGCGCGGGCGCACATCGGCCCTATTTTAACATTTTCTCGTATGGGACCTTGTAAAAATAATATATAAAATGTTATTTTTCAATAAAAAAAATAATGATGAAACTATTACAATACATTAACAGACATTTAATAATATTTTTACAGGACAAATCGGAGGAAAAATAGTGACAGGGATAGAGAAAAAAAATTAAACTGTGTATAGTTTTCCCCACAGTGCGTCTAAGGAAATTGAATAATAAAAGGCAATAATAATTGAATTAGTAATTAAATTAATAATTTAATTAATGGAAAAAATAACTCACATTCAAATATAGTTTAAAAATGTATTTATATAAGTAATAAAAAAAAATAATAAACAATATTCTTTACCTAATATATATGCAAAATATGTTTATTTCGAAACTTATAGTAAATACTAAATTATGGATTTCATTTTTTGATAAAACTTACTGTTATTAATAAATAAGAGAAGTAATATTTGCAGCAAAACATAACTAATCAATCACATGGATTATACATTAAACAAATATATTTTTTATGATATGTTCATCGCCGTAGCAAACAGTAAACTGTATCAACTGATTTTATAATTAGAAACATTGTATTTAGTTACTACAATAATATTCGGAAATTGCTTTGATTGAACCTATCACATTTTGAAAGCTATGTATTCTTTGCAAGAAATATTAAATCATACATCTAAACAAAAGCGTTTGAAATTGAATAATTTGAAATTTCATGGGCTTGAAATAGGTATACCATTAAGCCATTTCCCTTTCAGGGTAGGCGTGACACTAACCGATTCGGGTAGTGTTTCTAGGTGGATAGTTTCTTGTAGTTAGTAAATAACTATAAGTGTGGGCTCACCACAAATAGAATTTTTTTTAATCGGCTTGTTACGAGCACATAACCTCGTATGAGCCTATAGAATACGTGGGCCATAGTGTATCGTTCCGGCTCGACGCATATTCAGTTCTCTTCTAGCCTTAGAGTAATGAAGACGTTCTGAATTGCTGTTTGAATTTCAGTTCTCTATACAAATTAAACTTTCGTTATTTACCACGTAAGATTTTGGCGACCCCTGCCAGGATAATGCTTCAATAATATATCAAAAGAAGCCTATCATTATGACGAATCTTGGAATTCTGAATTCTACGAAATTTATAGAAAAGGTTAATCGGATTTTTCCACGGAAATCCGGAAAGCGAAAAAGAAAGAATTCTATGGAATTCGAATGAAAAAGAACTCCGGACTTTTTTACGGAAAGCCCGTTAAAAAACGAAAAGCAGAAAACTAGAGTTAAAACTAGTTTGTGAATTTAGTAGCCACTACACAACGTAAAACTCTTGATTTCCGAAATTCATAAAACTGAACAAGGCCCGAAAACAGGTGAAAGAGGCAACGGCCTTTCTACAAAGGCACAACGCAGCATAGCATCGCAGCATTGTATCAGCAAGGGAACTGATACGTCAGCACCTGGAACGCCCGATTCCATATAAGAAGAGAAGAAAGTCCACGGTCATCCACTCGAATTATCAAAAGGAAAGAGCACAGCTGTAAGCATTAATTTCTTGAATTTTAAACATCAGAAGGTTATAAACTACGGTGTCGTTATAAGCATAAGTCCTTCTCACCCCTCTTTGTACAGGACGGAATGTCGAGACAGAACCGGCAGGGAATAGTTTCGGCCTAGTCAAGATAGAATCGGCAAGGCGAAATTTAACGATCAGAATAGGATAGTTGGTATACTCCTGGTGCTCCAGAGTAGTGCCACCTTTAATAAAAACAAAACTGACTCGAAACTTCATGTGAAGCCAGAGTATAAAGGACAAAGTCCAAAATAACACAATTTATACGCGAATGCGATCGCACACCTGACACTCGAAACAAACGACAATAAATACACACATTTTACACTGGCATTCCAGAAGTTTGTCGCGCAAGCATTTCAGAGGATTAGAAAACGGACCGAGGTTAATACCCTAGGTATCGACTCCACATCGGCCGACGAGATGTTCACCCCCACAAGAGCAACTATGTCTGAGACTAGTTCTAATGATGGAGCCGGAGCCTTCCCCCTTACCCCACTGACTACGAAATAGGTGCTGGTAGAAACTCTTTCCGAAATCAGGTCTTTAGAAGTAAATGTGGAAAACCTCGCTGACGAAAATACAAAAAGAGTCCGAGAGACAGCAGCAATAGGACGAAAAGCGGGATTGAAAGGAGAAATAGAGATGGACTAGGAAGGAATCTTAACGTCCGACAAAGAAGATACGAGTGAGAATAGTCCAAAACCTACCTGACACAAAGCCGGAGGAACGCGAGAGAGGGAACCAGAACGAACGAACGCACACGTGCATAAGCGGCCAAGAGGGGGCTGAGCGAACACCTTTAGAAGCGAGCCAGCGACAACGCAAAGTAGGGAAGGAAACGAGCGTGAACCGCCGCACACCTGCAGAAGTGAGTCAACAGTAACGAAAAGAAGGGAGAGAGAATGCTACTCAGCGAGCGACGAAGACAACTCGAGTCAACCAACACGCTTCCGTGGAAGAGAACCCGTGAGAGCGCAAAGGATGGAATAAGAAAGAAACCTAGCCGATGACAATATCCCGGCTAGCGACGCTATCAGAGCTATTAAGCCCCTAAATGGGCAAGACGATGCCGGAGTTGAGGAATTCATCAGGAAAATCCAAAGAATTAGGCAGCAGTGCAGTCAAGCAGATCCGCTACTAGATTTTATACTGTTGGAAAAAATTGAACAACATGCCGAAAGAGCAATCCGCTTCAACGAGATCTATATCTATGAGGATTTATATGAAGGCCTACAGGAAAATTTGAAACAAGTGGGTTCATTTAGCGAATTGAGAAGTAAGCTGGGTAGCTGTAGACAAAACAAGGAGCGACTGAAATCACTAAATCCTCACATAAAGGACTTATGAAAATAAAAATTGCCCTTGACATAGAAGAAACTGAGTGCCTCCAGAAATACTCGATGAACCTAAGTCGGGAAATAGGCTTGCAGGTTGAAGCCCAGAACCCATCCAATATCGGGGAAGCCCAGAATGTGGCTACAAAGATGAAAACTTGGTTAAAAGAGAGTCAACCAAGAAAATCGACACAAGAATCTCAATACCAAGCGAAAAAGGAATTCATACCGGAAAATACACAATCCAGATTTCAATAAAATACAACAGCGGAAGTTCCAAACCAATCAATGTCACTAGCCAACAGAATGGACATGAAATACCACAAGTGTGGAAAATTGGGACATTTTCCTAACCAGTGTTATGCAAAGCAAAATTTTCAGCAGGGACATTTCCCCAAAAAACAACGGAACCTGGTAAGGAACATTCAGGAGGAAAACAGAAACTATTTAGACCAACAACAAATGACTCAGCAAGAAATAGAGGAGCAAGAGGCCTACGAGGAACGGGCAGAATATCAAGCACATGCTGAAAACTCCTATCTATACGAGGAAAATGACGAGATGGAACAATATACAGCCTACTAATGAACTCAGGAGCCTCTATTAACCTAATAAAAGAGGACAGCATCCCAGACAATCATAAATGAATCAAATTCCGAAAAAAAATTTGTATGGGAAATTACCATCATCAAATAATAGAAGCCGCATACATTCTATACTTCGGAAAAACTACCTTTTTCATATGATTGATTTCCCTCTACCGGAATCTGGAATAATAGGATTACCATTTTTTTAAAGTATGAAAGATACTCGCTAACGCCAAAATTATTGATACTAGGCAAAAACAAATTACCCCTTTATGAAGACGGGCACTATATAAGAAAAAACTCAGAGCAAGTATGCCTTATCCAAGTCAAGGATACGAATTCAAACGTATGGATTGAAGGAAATAAACATATCGCAGATGGCTTTTACTATATACGTCAAGGGGAATTATGGGTACTAATTAATAACTACGAATCAACCCCGTTCAAAATTCCAGATGAAATAAACTACGAAAAAATCCTCAACATACAGTCTCGAGACGAGACTCACACAAAAGGAGGAATCGAATATACCACAAGCTCTAAAGGCACTAATAGAATTTTTGAACTTCAGAAAATGATGCAGTTGAACAGAGTTGAGCAGAGAATACTGCGTGCTGTTGGCACATCGTGGGTGTGGTGAGCTCAAACTTGTAGTAGTTATTTACTACAGGAAACTATCCACCTAGAAACACTACCCAAATGGGGTAGTGTCACGCCTACCCTGAAAGGGAAATGGCTTAATGGTATACTTACTTACTTACACTACCTGGAGACCCATTACCATGTACACAACTAACAGAGCACGAAATTTCGCTGAATCCAGGAAAGATAGTGAATCTGAGATCGCATGAGCTACCAAAACCCACAGACAATTCACCTTGGAGCACACACAGGAACTTTTAGATAAAGGAATCATAAGACATTCCCAATCTCCGTTTAACTCTCCACGTTGGGTAGTACCGAAAAAAGGAAACAAACTGAGAATGGTCATCGACGACAGACACATTAATAAGGATACCGACCAAGGCGCGTATCCCTTACCTGCCATGGATGATATTCTTGACCAATTGGGACAACCCAAGTTTTTCTCTGCTTTTGATATGAGTGCGGGTTTCACCAAACGAGGCATCCAAAAAATGTACTGCATTTCCAACATCTCAAGGCCACTACGAATACAATCGTATGCCTTTCGGTCTAAAAAATGCACCAGCCACATTCCAAAGAATGATGGACAACGCCTTCAGAGCTCTAATTGGCATAGCATCCTTTGTGTACATAGACGACTTAGTAATCATAAGAAAAACCCTAGAGGAGCACAACCAAAATTTGATTAAAGTGTTTGAAAGGATAAAGGCATTAGGACTAAAATTAGAACCAATGAAATGCGGGTATTTACGACCGAAACTGGAGTATTTAGGCCATCTACTCACCAAGGATGGGGTCGAACCTAATCTATCAAAAAATCAAGCAGTCAAAAACTTTGAAATTCCTACCACAGTGAAGGAAATTCAGTCGTTCTTGGGTTTGACAGGATACTATAGAATACGATTCCCGAACTTCAAGAAAACTTGTGTCCTCGCCACAGACGCATCTAACCTTGAATTAGGTGTAGTACTATCACAGAACGGTCACCCGTGCTTGTTTATATCAAGAACATTGAACAAGGTAGAAGAAAATTATACCACTAGTGAAAAGGAATTGTTAGCAATTGTATGGGCAGTCAAACGACTCCGTCAATACCTACTAGGAAAAAAATTTACTATTCAGACGAATCATAAGGCCTTGATTTGGCTCCATAACGAGAAGGACCCAAGCTCACGCCTACTGAGATGGAGACTCAGATTAGAACAATACAAGTATAGAGTCCAGTAGGTTAAAGGTAAAGAGAATAAAGCTGCGGACTGCTTATCTAGACTATTCCCGATTACCAGTCCAGATGTACTCGATAGAACTCTAGAAGACACAGACATAGTGAGAAACGGAATCACACCAGAGGACAAATTACCCAACATAAAAATACTCGACACGCCCATTAGGGAAGATTTAAATACCTCCAAGTACAATAAACCTAAGCCCAGAATCACTGGCAATGAGATAGTCAACAGCAAGATCAAAATTAAATTACCTGAAAGAAGAATGAGCGAGTCTTCTGATGAATCAACTGAGGGTGAATCAGAAAGTCTAAAACAAAATGAGCAGGATTCCAATCTATTCGATAATTACATAGAGTGGAAAGCAAACCCGGTGACAAATGAAAGGGTAAAAGTTAAACCAAATGCAGCCGGCAAATTATGGAAAAGAATTGAAAGGGATAATATGCCAAATTACAATGAGGAAGAATGGCTAAGGTTGGATGATAGACGATTTCAAGAACAAGAAATTAACTTTAATACGACTACACTTTGGAGACCCTATGTTTGCACCTATCGAAAAGGAAGAAATAGTAGAAATGATCAACTCTTTGTCCAACTACGACGCAGACTGCAGTTTTCACTTTTTTTTTCAGTAAAACTCGAGAACTAACTAAACAAGAAAAGGAAAAACTCATGAGAGAAGCTCATGGTGATCACTTGGGAGAAAACAATACCATTAGCAAAGCAAGAGCAAAAGCAGAATGGGCAGGAATGGATGAAGAAATAAAAAGGTACGTCAAATCATGTCCTATCTGCCAACTACAGAAAGCAGTTAGGATAACATACCAGGCCACATGTATTATCCCCGATATTCCCCTCAATCCGCATGAGAGAGTAGCCATGGACATATTCGACCCGTTACCAGAGACAAGAAGTGGAAGTAAGTATAATAATATTATAATAATTATTATAATTATATTATAATTATAATAATTATAATTAACTCGATACACTTTATTACTACTAATGAAAAATGAAACTTCTCAAAGCATTCTGAATAATTTAATGGAACATTACATCTACGTGTTTGGGGCACCACTGACTGATCAAGGACAGAACTTCTGGTCAGAACTAGTGCAGCAGTTTGAAGAAATGTTCAAAATTAAGCACATTAAAACTACTGCATTCCATCCTCAGGCAAACGGAAATTTAGAACGAATGCATTTAACATTAAAAAATATGATTAAAACTTCAATGGCAGAAAATAATAACGAGTGGGATGGAAACATTAAGTTCGTAAATTTCGCGATTAATACTACCAGGAACGAGAGAACCGGGCTTTTACCCTTCGAGATGACCTTTGGAAGAGACCCAAATCTTCCCTTGACACTAGCCCGATCACCCACACTCACCTACAGCCACCTGATATGGAAATGGAAAGCCAAACATGAGAAATACATACAAAACACTAAGGATAGCACCGAAATACAACGAGAGAAGTCTTAAAGAAGATTGGATAAAAATATAACGCTAAACCATCCGATCTATCACATTGGAGATCTGGTTAAATAAAAAAATAACAACATGAAAAATAAATTGGATCCTAGTTGGAAAGGCCCAGGCACAATAATACAACTACTAGATAACAACAACTTGATCATAAATTATAAAAGCAAAATTACGAGAATCCACATAGATCAAGTTATGCTATTTTATGTTTTAGACAATTTCCAAAATAGTAGTGATCCTAGCCCTAGTGTAAGGGATTTAAGCTAACTTTACTATCACTGAGCTAAAAGGAAACGTATTCGTAGAGGAGGAAAACGGGGTGCACCTCTTTCATGAAGAATGGCAGCTGATAATAGGAGTAAATATGACTACCACCGAGCAACGTGTCTCAGCAGTAGACTACACTTTACAGCTAGCTGAAACTGTTTGTGGAAAAGAATGCACACCCATATACGAGTTGCAACTAACGAGAGGTAGCTACAACAGGCTTTAATCCAAAATACAAATTTTACATAAACTGTTAGGCAAGCAACGTGCAAAAAGAGGGATGGCCAATTTCGTGGGTGACATCTCTAAATCATTGTTCGGGACGCTGAGCGACAAAGATCTAGAGCAAATAAACGACGAGTTCGACAACATTTATGAAGACAAAAAACAACTATCCAGCGTCCTGACTAACCACTCTAAAATCCTTAAGCTCATACTCGATTCCTCATCAACGGATTATAAAACCCTGAAAGGAAAAATAAACGCTGAATCAGACATTCTTAGAAACCTTGGCTTAGGAGTAAACGCTAATACCTTTAAGACTTTTGTAAATTCCAAATTGATGTTGGCTACTCTTCTGATCGATGAGATTGATGATCACATCAATACAGCCATTAATGCTATCAATGACGGTAAGTATGGGATAGTACGCCCAAAAATCTTAACACCCAAGATACTAAAGTCAGATATAGGAGAATTCGAGGAAAACGAATTAACGAACTAAACTATCAGCATCTGATCGACATCAGCAAACTAACAGTAGCTGTCGTACAAGGATTGTTTACCTACATCTTAGATATCCCTGTTTTAGAAAAGGGGGATGGCCTATTGAAACACATAATTCCAATCCCTGAGAAAACTGGCAGTGTATTCCTATCCATCGTCCCTGACCATGAATATGTAATCCACTATCGCGAATCCTATGTACCAACGGACAAAGTTACTATAGATAAATGTAAAACTATTAGTGAATATCTTATTTCAAACGAAACCAACCAAACATTAAGTTATCAGAAAACAAAAATTGCGAAACAAGTCTTTTCCCAGATAACAAAATTGCACATTTTTTTTGCAAATTTTTTTTTTGCAAATTTTTTTTTTGCAAATTGTGTCAAGTATTAGAAAAATATAAAAACTAAAAACTCACCTCTACTTAAATGGAGGTTATAAACCTCGTAATTTCACATTCTCATCTAGAGAAGGTATTAGATTTGTGTAAAATTTGACCCCCCCGGTTTTTGTCAAATGTCCACGTTTTGAGACCCCCTGAACCCAAAAAACAGGTTTTTACGAATGTGTATGTCTGTCTGTCTGTATGTCTGTCTGTGAACACGATAACTTTCGAAAGAATTGACCGATTGGACTGGCCTTTGGTATACTCTTTTAGTCTCCTAAACTAAAGGTCAAGTTCGTTAGCCAGCCATTTTGGATGAAAATTCAAAAAGTGAGGGCATTTTGAATATTTTTTGGACCGTTTTTTTCAAAATTTGGAAATTATATGTACGGCTGCTTATAGCAATTGAAAATTCAAATATTTTATTCTTATGACATTTTTCGATAAAATGAAAATTTTCCGAGTTACAGCATTTTCAAAATCCAAAAGAAAAAACGAAAATTCACATTTTCAGCCAAAAAACGCACGATACGAAAAAAAGTCAGGACAAGAAAAGTGTTTCTTTTTGCACGCCCTACAAGATTATCATAATGAC
>CAKNYM010022744.1:0-13154 GCA_932195095.1 Andricus curvator | reverse complement strand
CCACTAATACTCGTAACTGTCTACGTGGAATACGGCTGGCCCATTACATAGAACCGAGTGACTCTTATATAGTCTTAATTAATGGATAATTGAAAATATGTTAGGAAAGTTTAATGGATGTGCGTAATAATGTAGCATTTTCATGATTCTCAAACAATTTTTCCCGCAAGGATGATAAATACGACATTTATACATTGTATGTCTCAAATTATCCTAATTTTTGCCTGTCAGTAGTAACGTACTTTCTGTTCAGCCTTGAAAACCCCTCCCTTTGTGAAATCCTGGCTACGCCACTGATGTGCACTATGCAATCGTTTCCTAAAATTTACGCATCATGGGAAAGTATTGCCAATTCGAGATTGTGAATGCGGCTGTGATGCGTCGCGTGTAAAATGACTATAATTATTACTTAATTATAATTTAGTTACGCTTAATGCAGATACAATAATCGAACAATTTCTAATTAAAGAAAAAAAAATCAACGTTTTACTTCTCTAGACTTTTTTCATATCATGCGTTGTTCGGCTTAAAATTTGTATTTTCCTTTAATTTTTTGGATTTTGAAAATGTTATAACTATGTTAGTTTTCTTCTCATCGAAAAAAGTCGCAGAGATAAATTGTTTGAATTTTTGAGTACTGTGAATAGCCGCACATAGAATTTTTAAATCTTGAAAAAAATTGTCTCAACAATTTTCAAAATGCTCTAACTTTTTGAATTTTTATCCAAACTAGCTGGCTAACGAACTTGACCTTCAGTTTCTGACACTAAAGGAGTGTACCAAAGGCAAATCTTAGAGAATAATTGTTTTAAGAGTGATCGTGCTCACAGATAGACATACATACAGACAGAGAAACACATTCGCAAAACCTGTTTCTCGGCTTCAGAGGGTCTCAAAACGTGGATATTTGACAAAAACGGGGGAGTGGGGGTACCAAATTTGACAAAAATCTAATACCTTCTCTGATAAGAATATAATAAGTCACTTGGAAATTAGAAAAAATGTACATCTTTTTTGTTATCAGTCTTATTCTATCGGTTATCAAAACATGAAATTTCGATCTTTGGGAAAAATCATTGATCTATTAGTAAATATGCAAATAAGAGATGGTGAATAATACCTCTTAAGTTCTGTTAGCATGCGTACAATCCTCATTACTATATTTAAAATTGTTTAAACTACACTTTTTGTCTATCGCAATTTTGTTATATTAAGTGAAGGAAACTTATTTCGTTTAATTTAAAGTACTGTCCACGTACAACTAGAGTACCCCATTTATGTATAAAAATATTTTTACTAAACTTATGGACGATTATCAAACTAGTGACAAAATTTTATGTTTGTGAGTAAATGATTTTCACACAATCATTTTTTTAAAATAAATTGCATATCAATTTTTTTCTTGTGTGTTTTGAAACAATCTTTTTTTATCATACCTCCACCATAAGTGCGATTTTAACGCCTAAAAACGATCCCTAAAACAGTATTTATAGGCCTAGGCCTACCAATGGTTTACATAGGGTCTTCGGCTTATAAAGTAATGACGTGCTGTGATCTGATTAGGTAACAAACAGCTGCAGAAGACTTTATCGGAAGCCAAGCGATTCACGTTATCGCCGCACTATGGCGCTGTCTAGAGCCAGAAGCAGAGCCAGAGCCGAGGCTCGTGCTCTGGCTCGCATTGCAACTTCACAAGTAACTTCATAAGTAATTATTACAGTGAACTTATGAGTCATTCTGGATTGTGGGTATGATAACAGTAATGTCTCCCTCTCCGAATTGAGGGTAAATAAACGTTTTTTGTAGAGAAAAATCTTCTTAAACCTTTGTCTTTGATCCCTCTGTACAAGTTCTGGAATTATATTTTATCTCGGAATGAGGACTTTTTGGTTTTGTTTTTAGTATATGTGAATATTATTCTCTACCAAATAACAAAAGTTGTACTTTTTTTGTGAAATAATAGCGTTTTTGAAATAAAGACTTATTCCATGTGAGCTCTCTAAATCTGAATCAGTGAAAAGTCACTGATTGTCAGTGAATTCTCACTGATTCAAATAGCTAGAATCCGATCACTGACAACCAGTGAAAAGTTACTTATTCATTCAGTGAAAGTTTCACTTTTGAGAGTTGGCAGCACTGCACCACGTCAATTTAGCAGTCATAATAAAATAAGATTTTAGTAGATTGAATGAAATAATCATAGCAAAAACTTAAAACCCATGAATGTGATCAAATATTTAAAAATGTGAAAAGATTTTATGCTTCTAAATGACAAAAAACCTCCAATATTTCTTTACTTTCAAGATTCGACTGTCATGTACACACCCGACAAATAAGTACTTTTTACACGAGTTAGAGTATATTTTTCCCGCAGTAAATTCAGGGCACTTACAGCCCGAAAATTCAAAAATTTATTTCTTAAACAAATTATTTTTGCTACTTAAGTAAATGAATAACAACAACGTTTTACTTTAAAACTTAGAGGTTATATCTCGCATGATTTACTCTGGTGTTACTGAATTGATTAGTGAAAAGTCCGGAATAACTGATTAATCAGTGAAATGTCCAACTACAATTTAAATCAGTCAATTTTTCACTGATTCATATTTAGAGAGAGCAGCACTATTTTACAAGCACACCTTTCACGTTTAGGTAACAGATAGTTATTACTCGTATAATAAAGCTTCCGTGGACCACAAATATCACATTTTCCCGGTTTCTTTGAGTCCATAGTAGTATCTACAGTTAGAATATTTGTCCCGCCTAAATTATGTTGTTTTTAATCAGCTTCTCAACAATAAATAATGACAAATACCTTTGACGCATCTATTGATTCATACAAAACCTATATTGATTTTTGAGATTTGTGCAAAACGGAAGAAACAGAAAAGAGTTTTCAAATATCTTCAGTGCTTAAAGGAGCTATATATTATTTGTATAATATTTTGTTAAATTTAATTTTTTTATTCGAAGGTACTTTTAATCAGGAAATCATATTGAGAAAAGGGAATACATACTTTTTGAGACAAGTAAGTACTCATTTGAACTCTTTAGTATACTAACAGAAGATAATATGAGTATGAAAAGATTTATAGCGTGAGCGTTACCTCCTTGGCTCTACTTTATTTATTCAACAATAACCTTGCTGTATACTAAACGTCAGGTAGTAATATTTTTATGGAAGTCCTGGGCTTAGATGTTCTGCGATGTAATATTTTTTATGAGGAGGTAAAAAATCCTATTCCCGATTCACGTCCTCCTCGTAACAAGACATCCTTCACGCTTCAACTGGCAAAAATAGGGGATGCGTGAGCTCATGTCCAAAACCATATTATTAAGTGTATTACAACGGAAAGATAATTAGTTTTATCCAAAATATATGATTTTTTTTTAATCAGCCCACTTTAGATCCCAGAATACCATTTATGTGAATTTTGTTGTTGTGATTGCTTTGTAACTATATTCTCACTCAAATTAGAAATCCAAACATATAAACTGGCATGTGTTTCATTATCATCAACAATATCAATCAAACATAATAAAATCATTGTTCTAATTCAAACACATAATTATTCGTTGACTTATATCAAAGAACGCCACCCACGTGGTTCTTCGTACATTCTATCACGCATTTGTATGATTTACAGATGATATAAAATACTTATTTAATGAGATAAGTGTCTAGAGCGGCTCACTGTTGCGTTGTAAAGAAAGGAAATAGATAATGCACCGAGAAACTCGCGATCTGTAATGATTTGCGAGTTACCACGTGCGTCCTGCACATACACATACTCATGCACATACATACGTACTTACTTTGTCACAGACCACACGTTCACTGATGCGCTAAAATTCGTCATATTGAACGACCGGATAAATTGGACTGTGTTCAAAACTTCTGACAACCCATGCCGTATTTTCTTCTCTAGCTCTTTCCAAATAATACAAAGTTTAGTTTTAGTACAATGTCGTCTGACTAATACTCGTGAAATACGATACCATAATTCTTATCACACTTCATTCGCGTGTCGATTCTCACAAAAAGAAAATATTCGATTTTCTATGCAGAAGTCAAACGAGATAAAATTGTGTGACTCGATGTGGAGCTGTGAAGATTTCTGGTTTGAAATTTAGCCCTTCCATTTCAGGTTCGCTCCTATGTAGAAAGTATCCCAAGCGAACAAAATCCCTAGCACACTAATTCCCAAGGTGTCACTTTTTGACAATGGAGAAACAATTGATATCTACGTAGAAATATATGAATGCAGTTGTAATTTTTCAGTGAAGTATATTTATGCAGTTCACACCCTTTTGGATCAAAAAATGAGATTTTAGTGTTAGTGTGACACTTCGTTATAATTTATACCTGTAAAGTAGCGAACGATTTAAACTTTGATTCTATGATACTCTGCCGGTACTCTTATACTACTTAGGTGTTGCTTCATCGACGCGACGCCGAGGAGTTACCCAGCCTGTTTCACAACGAGTTCTGAACTCTCGCTCTCGCTTACTTTGTAGTTCGACGGATGCACTTGCGTACGTAGTTCTCTATAGAAGTTTCAAGAGGGTAGGTGTTCATTGTGTATGCACATATAAAATCCGATACTCTCATCTCGCTCGGAAAACTTTTCACGCCTTATCTCATTATCGCTCTCACTTGAGCGCTCATGTCCGGGTCCCTCAGGATTTGATGGCGCGACGACAGTACAATATTGAATTATACTTGAACCTCTTGAATACTTGTCAAGCCCACTGTGCGGCACGTGCCTCTTCGCAGTCGGTCAACCAGACACTCTCGGAAGATAATAAACCCTGATAAAATAGAAGGATATAATAACACAGCATTAGGATGGACGTTTAAATCATTAACTATCTCTCAAATTTATTAAAAAATTATTAAGTCTATTTTATAAGTGAAAAAAACAATTTGCAGAAAACTTTTTGTATAAATATTTATATTTTTCACATTTTAAACTCTTGTATTAAGCTGAAGGTACTTTCTTTGACCAAATTATTGTCTTGGTCAAATTTTATATTCGGTAGTGGTAAGTACATTTGTCCAGATCGATCTCATGATTGACTAGTTTATCATAGTCAGCAGTGACTGTTGACCATTAGGCTGGTCCTGATTTTTCAATATTTGAAATTTTGCGTTCTAAACCCCCAATTTTGTGGAGTTACATGTGATGAAGATAGACCAGTCGGGTAATATTTAGAGGGTTAACAAATCCCTTAAATTTCCCCATGTATTAAAAATTATGCGAAAATTCAAAATTGCGGTATTCACTATTTCCGTAAATATGAAATATTTTTGCATTTTCCAAAAAAAAAACTCGAAATTTGGCCAGAAGACCATTTTTTAAATTCAGAAGTAAATAATTATATGTGCTACGCAAAATTTTGAAAGCTGCAAAATGCGAGCTAATAGAATTTCAAAAAATCGCATTATCTGCACAGATAAACGTCGATTCTCAAAAGTACGCCGATTCAGTGTTGCTTTGAGTTGCATCAAAAATGAGGCACCGCAGAATGATAATGCAACTATGTTCATATTACAGTTTCACACTTGAAGTATTCTCATTTTGAGAAAAAATCTTATTTTGATAACATAAGAAATGAGCTGCAACAAAAATTATCCCGCTGGTTTCCTGTGTGTAAATTAAAAAAAGAATCAACATTTATTAGGAAAACAATTGCATCAGTAGGAATAAGCTCACAGAAAAAACTTGGAGTAAGAAGCGTTGTCGGGTAGTGACGGAGCAAGCAGGACAGCGATGCTCGAGGAGTGCGTTCACTGAAAAAAATGGTTAGTTGTGACAAAAAGCTATTTATTAGTAGAGATGGTATTACCCGTGTGGAAATCTTCCCAATTAAGCCCAACTATTATTTGGGCGCCAATCTGGGCCCATCTAGGTAGCCCAAATAAGAAAAGAAAAAAAATGAAACTATTGTTTCCATTATATGATTTATTAAATGCAAAGTGTGATTAATACTCCACTTTTTTCAATAATTCATATTCCTGAATTATTAAAACTAAAGTTTTTAGAGCCAGTCACTCTTTAGTTTTAATTTGTGGTTATATCTAGCATATCCAGAGGGCGCCCACAGTGGGCGCTATGTTGGCGAACAACTTGGGCCCCATCTGGTGACACCTAAGTAATACCATAGTATGATTAGTATGTCACTTGATGTCATCGGGACCACGAAAAATAATTTGATAAAGTTCAGTGAATATCATGGATGTGAATAACGATAAAAAGCGCCGTGCCCAAAGTAAATTACGTGTTCGTGTCAAAAAACACCGAGCAATTAAAGAAGTAGTAAGACAAACACTTGAAGATTTGGAGTTCTCTGATGACGGTAAGTTATTTTAAATATGAGAGCGATTTTTTGAGCAAACTTTTTGTAAAATTTGAAGGTTATAGTATGTATATAGTATGTATATAGTATGTATATAGTATGTATATACAACTGTATATAACGAAAAAATATTTACTTTAAATACTTTTTCCATAAAACGAAAAGTTCGAAACCTAACCTCAAAATTAAATCATCTTATTTTATACAAAATATGTTAAAATAGGATAATAATAATCATATTTAATATATTTAATTAAAAATATTAAAATATCAAATATGATACAAAATAACTTATTTAAAAAATAAGTTCAGTTTAGATATAACACCTTCGTGTATAAAATTTTGGTAGAAAACATCGAGGATGTGGATCAACGAAGTTTAGAAGTTTCTGATGAACCCGAGAATTCTGCACATAATGAAGAAGAAAATGCAGTTGAGAATTTATGTTGATAAATAGATACGATCATATATACAAATTAAAGAAAAGCAATAAATCTTGTTTTTGCTAAACCAAGTTCGTTTTATATACTTAAGATGAAAATCAACCCATTTTAGTATTTTTTTGTTAATTGGTGAGAAACCAGACTGCCCTCATTCAGCCCAAATAATAACTGGGTAGAAAAAATATTGCCCAACTTGGGCCCAACTTGTTTCCCCTAATATGGGTTTTAGTTGGTATGAGCGTTACAACCCAAAATGGGCCCCACTTAGAAATCCCAGTTAGGCCCCAGTTGGTACTTGGGCAAACTAGCTGGAACCCAGTCTGGCCCCAGTCGACGTTTCCACACGGGTAGCTGCGACAACTACTTCGATGGGAAAAGTAACTAACTAGTTTAGTGTTTATTAGTTTAGTAATTCTAGTCACAACAAATAAAGTAGTTACATTTACCACAAATTTATTTGTCAAGAAATAAAAGTAGTAAAAGTTACAAGTTTCCCTCCTTGGCGACATTGGCAGAACTGAAACCTGAGAAGTGCTGCCAACATTCGCACCGAAATATCACGTCATGTTCTCGATCGTCGCCATTTTCATCTTAACCTTTTTGTGAATTGTGCAGTAGTGAAGACCGTGAAGACTATCGTATCGATCTAAATGTTTTAATAGACGAAAGTAGATTTTTACCATTTTAGTTATTCCGTTTTTAAGATTTTTAGTTTGTGAGTGAAAGTTTTGCTAAATATTTATTATTTAATATACAAAACGACACTTCATTACTTTCTAGTTTTATAGTTATTTTATTACTCTCAAGATTACTGTTTCTTACTACTGCAAGCCCGTACTTTTAATTATTTAAATTATAGTAGTTTTTCACTAATATCCCAATGGGCACCTGGGTCTATTTTGATATGACGTCTTATCAGGAGCTCCTGTGTCCACTGATGAGATGTTATAGTAAAATCTACTATAATTTCAATATTGAGAAGAATTACCTTCGCAGTATTCTACGAACCAGTAATTTTAACAGTAAAACTTTCTAGCTTTAATATAGTTATGACTACTAATTCAAGCAGTGAAACTTATTAATTATAATAGTAAGGACTACTATTTTAAATAGTAAAACTTATTAATTGTAATAGTGAGGATTACTACTTTAAGTAGTGCGATCAACTAGTTTTTTTGTAAGACTAACTAATTTAATAGTAAGACTTACTAATTGAAGTAGTATAAGTACAACTAGCTGAAAGTAGTATGTACCATCGAAAGTTGTCGCGACAACAAGTAAAGTAGTAAGGACAACTACTACCAATCTTGCGAATAAAATTAGTAGCCCCAACCAGTTAAATAGCAGTGGCATATATTACAAACTAAATTCGTTGGCCCTACTATACTTTATTAATTGTCCCAAACAACTATTTCTTTCAGTGTTACCGTTAAGTATGCTAAAAATCCCCTTAATTCTTTAAACTTCTATCATTTATATTTAATAGTCTCTAGCGTCTCGAGATCGCTGTGGGAACTCGGAATTAACATATTTTCAAGTAACTTGTCCCCTTGTTTGCATTACATACCATATTCTCACTTAATAAATAACCTAACAACGTAAGGTTCGTCGTACCTTATTTGTTACTCATTCCGTCAAATTCATATATGTGTAGTATGGAAAAAGTTACCCAAAACCTTTCCTCTTTGTAATGCCTCTTCTTTCATTAAAAATGTAATGCTTGTCTCTGTGCTCCGCACTCTGGGTTCATTATATCGATATACATATTTTCTTATTTCTGATTCGCAAATCTGTTTTTAAAAATTAGAAACAATCAAGTGTTGAATATTGTGAATACCCTTATGTTAAAATGAGCTTATAATTATTGTATACAAATGATTGTAGGAACATTATAGAATCTCATATGAATTTTCTTAGACATGATAAATAATTTTAAATTTCCCATTTTTTGTATATTCATTTTCATATGTAAATTACACGGAATAATTATAAATATTTCATCAGATTTATGGGTGATTCAAAACCAATCTATTTAGATTATTACATTTTCTCAAATAGGAAAAAGAAACAATCCAATAATTTTTATAACATTTCTAAAATCGCTAATATTTAGTGCATTCTTCTTACAACATTTTTTAAATAAAATATTTCTTTCAAAAAATTGAGGTAAAAATTATTTAGACTCAATTAAAAGAAATCAGAAAATATGCATAAACAAACCCTGCAGATTGGAAACGAATCATTTGTTTAGTGTATCTATTTAAAAATTTTAAAATTAACATCGATCAGAACTCTATTTTATCATGAATACTTTTATGCAAAATGAGCATGAAAAAGATTCAGAATTAAAAAACAGACCTCTAAACTACCTCACTTTTCGGCTCATTAGAGACAAAAATAACTTAATGAAAAAAAAGTTGTTATACCCTTGTTGCCTATAACCAAAGGTATTCTGAGGAAGATGCCATATATACAAAATATGTACATAATTTTTCTTATGTACCAATGAGTACTTTTGTAATAATCTTATGCTGAATTTCTATTTAAAAAATTTTGTTACTTATGTCTTTTATTTTCAGATCAATTTTGATATCTTATTTTTGTATTCATTTCTGAATGATTGAAAATGCTTTTTGTAACGAATTCTTATATTTTGTGTTTTTTCTCAGGTCTTTAAGAAAAAATTTTTTGTATCATGTGCATTTTATGATGTTTTGGGTTAGTTCGAGAGGTTCGTTGAAAACTATGTCACTTGTCCTGGTAAACGAAAAGCTATACAAATAAAAAGGGTCCTTCTCTCTCTCTCCCTCTTTCTGTTAAAAGTGGGAGGAAACGATTTCTAAAATCTGTTCATGCCTTTGAGAGTTTTCAAGTTAAAAAATAAGTTTAGTTTGCCTCGGTACTTTGAATACTTCACCACGTAATTTTTGTTAGTGATATTTTCATTTAAAATAATTTATAAATAATAATTTTTGTATATCTTAGTCAATTTTTCACTAATGAATGCAAAATTAGATTAATTAATCTTTTTAAAAAAGTGATATGTGTTGTGTGTATATGTGTATGTGAGTGTACACGTATAGATATTATTTTTATTTACAGGTATTATGTTTCTCATTTTTTCAATTAACATAATAATATATTGATCATACCTTGTAGTTTTCCTATAAATAATCCCTGATGAGGGAGTCTAAATTGACTCCGAAACATGTTGGTTCCCTGGTAGTATAAAAAAGACGGATAAAGGAAAAAGTGAGAGGTTGTTTTTGGTTGACTTTTTCTCCTTTTCTCCCTCTTTTTTCATTGAGTTATTTTTGTCTCTAATGAGCCGAAAAGTGAGGTAGTTTAGAGGTCTGTTTTTTAATTCTGATTCTTTTTCATGCTCATTTTGCATAAAATTATTCATGATAAAATAGAGTTCTGATCGACATTCTGATTGACATATCTATAAATATATAAACTTTTATTTGAGGACTGCTTGTCTGGAAATCGTATAGATATTGTTTAGAAATGATTAGGTTCAATGTTATGTGCTAAAAATGAGCAAGCAAGTCTATTTCAGTGAATATTCAATAGCTTTAACAAAATATGATCAGGGTTTCAGAAAAAATAACCTGAGTAGGGGCCTAAGAAGGGTACCCCACCTAAGACGGCCTCCCCTCAATAAAACATATTATATTGTAGTTCGGTAGACTTCTAGTTGGTTACAAAGTGCTTTTTCAATAATGAAAGTAGATTAACAAAAATATAAAATAAAAATGATTTTATATTAATTAAAAATTAATCAAATTAATGTAAAAAAAATATTGATAAATTCTCACCTATTTTAGAAATTTTGATTCAACAGTTTGTGTTGCATTAACCCATTTTACCATTGGAGAACAGCTGATATAGCTGGAATCTAACCTCTGTGAAGCTTCTTCGCTTTATATTATCAATTAATTCTTGTTCTCCCGTAAATAATATTTTTGATTTTGCTACTTTTTATAAATTGCTCCTTTTTTTACCTTCTTAATACTCATTTTATAATTGGCTTTATTTAATGGTTATTTTATGTTTTATAGCGTACTTTGCATATATGATGCGTCATCAAAGTACATGAATGTTTGAACAATGTACTGCGAATAAAATTTATCAATATCAAGTATTAAGTAAAATGATTTTTATATTTTTAAAGAGGACCATCTCAGGCACCTCTCCCCTACTTGAGAGAGGCATTCTGATTACTCAAGTGTTAGTACTGATTCTTTCCCTTGTATCGCTTAACTTATCGTATTGCATTTTGATAGCTGAAAGCGCTAAACAGCTACTTGAAAAATTGGCCATCTTTACAAGTGGCTTCCTTTAGATATGTATGATATACGTATTAGAGAACGAATTTAGAAGCAACATTCGCGAAGGGAAGTGCGATATTCCTTGATTTCTATCAAGTGGGTAATCGAAACCCGTTTTTCTCTGACCAACAAATCTGAAGGAAACATATTTCCTAATCTGGTCGGTATGACGAAGCTATCGTCTTAGCAGGCAGGAGCTCGTCGACGGAAGTGATCGAAGAGGGTGAAAGGGCAAGAAGGGTGGCGAAACCGCTGGAAGAGCGCTGATAACTGGCGAGAAAACGTGAGCGAGCACAGCATCTCGATTCAGCGGTTCGTTGATCCGCAGTGCAAAAGCGGTCCGCCGGCCATTCTTCCAGTTGTCGGTGACTAAGCCAGACGGGGGGCCCGAGACGTCAATTATAAGGCCTTAATCGGAAACCCGTCCTTACCTCCTTACGTACGCCCGAAGAGGAGAGCACCGTGCTACGCAGTGCATTTTCTTTATATCGGCCTCGGTCCTCCTAACCAGGCACGCATTCTCGAACCCTTCACCTAAATCTGAATAAAAAAGCGAAAATTCAGTTCATCTTTACGTTTTCTTGATTTCTACTTCTGATTATAAGACAGTGTAGTCTTTACTATTTCAAAGAAAATTTCAAGCTGTTTTTATAACAGAATTGAACAAAAATGCTGCACCCAGTTGACCAATACACTGGGAATTACGATATGAACACGTTCACAACTCTCAATGCAAGGGTTTTATCCAATTCTTCTATAAATAAAGCTTGAGGCTTTTCTTTATTTTTGAGATAAGAAACGGTTATACTAAAAGTGTTATCATACTGCAACTTTCGGAACAAAATTTTTCTCAAGTTGTACTTTTGGAATTTTACTTTAACGATCTGGAGCAAGTCATTATTGTTAAAAGACCTTAAACAATCTAGTAATTGGACGCTGCGGTTAGTTTAACACCTTGGTCAAAACTGTCCGTTAGTGTAACTTCGAAGATAGTTATTCAGAACTATTGCGAACATGTTTTCGTGGTGAAAGTATATTCCCTATTTTGGAAAGTAATAGTGTTCTGTCAAGACTAACCAAAGAGCAATTACAATTTTGTATCATTTGCTTCTTTTCTAAGATACAGATCATAAGATCAAACCTCTTAACTCTTTTTTGCTCTAAATTTATGAACTGGTAACGTAGAAAAAAAATGCGAGACGTAAATTATCTTGTAATTAAGATTCTCTAAATCGTAATTAGACCTAAAATCTAGGTTTCTAGGACCTAAGAAGATAGAATGCTCCGGATTCGCCCCTGTTTCTTCTTCTGCTCTTTCTACCTTTGGTTACCTTCTTCGTCAACTGGTAATGTGTAATGTGTACGAGTAAAATGCTATCTTCTGCACAACGTAACAATTGTGACGTACCATCTACTCTTTGATCTTCGACTACTCTCTATTGGTCGTCCATTTTTTTTAATAGGGAACCTACCTCTGAAAGCCCTTGAGACATTTTATTAATGAATGTATTTGGTATGAATTTTTTTATTTTATAGTCACATAATTGCGTTTATTGATAAATCCATCCCGATTATCAGGGGTAATATCTCGTTATTATAATATAGTATATGTCTATTACCACATTAATATCTGGATATAACATTTTAATATCTAGATATTACCCCTGAATATGTTTGTGAAACTCTAACCTGCAGATACTCTAAAAATTGAAAATTCTCAGACAATTTTGAATTATATCAGAGTCCTGTTGGTTTAAGTTCAAGAAGATCTGCATATTGATTTGGCGAAGTCTTTGTTAAATTATTAAGTTATGAGAGGCCAAGGAAATATAGAGATTTAAAAAAAAATTAGAATCCGTAAGAATTACCTGAAAGGGACTCCTAGAATTAGAGAGTGATCAGCTAACTTTCGAAGGCTGCTTATTGCGTAAAAAAATCTGCAATTTCGTCAAAGACCCCATCGGAATTTGCCCGAGTCGAAATTTTGGGCCTGTTTTGGACCTGAAATTGTAGTGCT
>CAKNYM010022742.1:0-30624 GCA_932195095.1 Andricus curvator | reverse complement strand
TGTATATGTATATGTATATGTATATGTATATGTATATGTATATGTATGGAAGGCGCGCGCGCGCGCGCGCGTGTGTGTGTGTGTGTGTGTGTGTGTGTGTGTGTCAATAATGTAGCTATTACGTGAAAAGAGCGCAAATCGAAGGAGAAACGATAATTGCGTCCGCATTCATCAATGAAAAAGAGGGCATGAGCGGGTTTGATGCATGGAGAGACCCACTCGATACGAGGACGGATCGAGGAAGATCACTCTGTGCTTGATATTGGTCATAATAGGTGGTTTTGGCCAGGACGGGCTCTCGACTCTTTTCAAACATTTTAGAATTTCTGACAGGTCGGGAGTTAGGTGCGAGGAAATTTGTCGATTCATTGTTCTAGGAAATGTCCAAGAGGACACAAACATTTAAAAGATTAAGTGGATTAATTTATAGAAATTTGTATTGAAGAAAAAACTAGTTTCACCAAATTCGATCACATTAATTATGTAGAGCATAAGGAAACTGACTCTTTTTTAACCCATTCTCACATGGGAGCTCAAAAATCGATTCCTTATAGTTCTGAAATAATGCTGACTTATTGGCCATTATAGTTTATAATTAACAAAAGAAAATTAAATAAAATGCAAATGTGATTTGTGAGAATTAAAGTTTAATTGGTTTTTTAACCCGTTTTATGTATGGGAACTCATCCAATGAATTATCTAGTATTACAAATCACAACGATGCACATTTTAAAACCCGCGAAATAAATTCAGATAAAAGAAAAACAATCCTGGACATTCAGCGTTCAAAAGGAAATTGAAGTTGGTAAGGTTTGAGGGAATTAATATTTGGTTTGCGGAATAGCCGATAAAAATCATTAATAGATTATGAGAGAATAGTTCGGAAATCTCGTTTCGCTTTTGTGGGCTCACATCTCTTTTTATAAAACAAAATGACTTAGAATTGAATCTCAATTATAGTCGCTGATAAAATCTTCTATTTCAGGTTTAACACTCTATCAGGATTAGTGCCGACGTATATGTTCGGGACCAATTTCCTGAACAGAGAAAGTTAAATCAGTCGAGAAATCAAACTGTTATAGGTGAAGAAGTAAGAACACATGAGTCTGCTGACCAGAATTATGGAATTTGAACATTACCTCAGCAGGCCTAAATTCTACACTAGAATTCGCCACAGTTCCACACTGAGAAAAAATCATGATTTTATAGCATTTTATTTTTTTAAGTTTTACACCAATCAATGTTTGCACTGGGCAGTCTGACTGTCGGTTTTGCTAATTTCATTTCAAATATTATTTATACACAAAATTTCAGATGTGATTAAGTTCTTTTATTCGAAACCACCATGTTATGAGTTAGTGTTGTATAGCCCTTTACCGAATGGTGACAGCTGGTGACATGCAATTAGTTCTGAAAGCTGTACACTCACACATAAATGGTTCTACAAATGGCCACTGAATAACGCACAATGTTTTCTCTAACAGTACTATTGGGAAAAATAATGACACCAGATGGCACTCTAGATCGCACCGAACCACATTTAAAATTTCGCACCATACGAGATTACCAATCAGGACCCAAGAAGGTGACTACCACGTCAGCCCTGCATTCTCATAAAATTCTGATTTCGAATTGAATATCATACAATACTCGTAGCGTAATATACTGTTACGACTCCATTATTTCTGACATGTTGAGCGGGGTGTTGACTGGGCTTGTCCCGGCGCTAGGCGGTCTAACTGGTGGTTTTGAAAATGCCATTAGAAATACTATTAAAAAAAAAATTTCAGATATAATAAAGTTCTTTTACGACACCGTTATTTCCGGAATGTTGAGCGTGGTGCTGAATGGCCCTGTCCCGGCACATGCACAGAAATAAGAAGAAGTAAATTTTTTCGCAGGTGATTTTGTATTTTTACCTGCTGGTAAATTATTATTATATTGGCCCACCTTCCACCCATAGGTACTCATGACCTGGTACTTCGCTACTAAACACGGTTGCAAAACGCGGCAAGAGCTTCGTGGATCCGCTAGTGTCAGTCGTCGTCATGTAACTCTATAGTCTGCTTGTGAATTCTTCATAATTCGCGAGTATACATACTGGAGAGCCCTGCATAGGGATCCGACAATCACATTGAAGAGCCCTATAGGGATTCAACATCCATCCTGGAGAGGCCGTTTATAGGGTTGCAACATTCATCCTGGAGAGCCCGTTCATAGGGATTCAAAATTCATACTAGAGAGCCCGTCTATAAGAATCCAAGCATTCATCCTGGACAGCCCCACACGGATCCAATATTCATATTGGAGAGCCCATTCATAGGGATCCATCTTTTTTACAAACGTTAGTTCCAATGCCAGCGACTGAGACCAACGATTCAAAATATTTATTAAGCTATTGGACAGCGAGAGACATACACAACTTCACACACGCACACGGCCATACACATATACAAAAAGTTCACACACTAAAAAATCAAAAATTAAAAATGTGATTATCACAGTCATCTGCCGTGTACGCGTGATGGCCATAGAAGGCGATTTAGCCGCTATCATTCTTCACGTTCAGAAAACTCAGGACGATGCGGCACGTGCTCAACAATACTGCCTTCTGAATTAGGTGTAGCAAATTTCGAGCTTTAACTCCTTCGAAGATTTTTATGCACCTCGCATGAACGTTACCAGTTTGGGAGATCACGACCGGTTGGATAGTGACCTTCTTCACACTCTACACGGTCAGGATCTCCTGCTTCAGCTCCAAATATATCTGGATCTTCTCAGAACATCGGAGCTTTATTTCATTGTTTAAGGAAACGCAGATATCTATTATTCTTACATGCTGAGCCCGTTTATATAACCAGTGAACATATGGGCGATTGTGTCTGACTAAGTGGTCAGCTAGAATAGTCCTGTCCCAAAGTAGATGGTGTTCGTTCTCTATTACTTTAACTGGGCTATATTTGTAGTAAGCCTCAAATCTCTGCAGCAAGCCTGTGTTCAGGGCAATTTGTTGGTGAATGATCCCAGCAACATCATTATGTCTGCACGTGTATTCTTGCGAGGTAGTCATCGTACATTTATAAATGATGTGCTTGATGTTCTCATTAGGATCTGCACAAAGGCGGCATCTCTCCATCACTGCAGCCGTACGCGAATATTCGACCATACGTAGTCATGAAGTCAGATGCTAGTCCTGTTTTGGAAATATTCAAGCAATTGCGTAACCTGAGAGTCACACAATCGACGAACATCCAAGATCCCACTGCCTCCATGCTTGCGAGACAAAATTATTCTCTCTACAGCTGTCCTCCCATGGTGTATTCGGTGCTCAGGCATTTTCGCGCGGATTATTCTGTTAATCCTCTCGAGCTCAGTTACGCATCAGGTAACCAAATCAAAGGAGTATGCTAAGAGACGAATATCATAGGTGTGAATTACCTGATTGGTGTGCTTTGCACTGACGTCGGACGCCAGAAACAGACTAAGGCGACCCAAAAAAGCAGTCTCAAGCACAATGTTCATTGCAGAGTGGAGCGGACATCTCGGCTGCAATGTGCCAAGGTACCTGAACGATTCTTCATCACTCATTGCTTCAATCAGAGCGTGGTCGTCCTGTATCAGTGAAGTATTTATCTCTGCACGGGACAAGTGCAGCCTTCTGCATTTTTCCAAGTCCAGAGACATCCCGATGTCATAGAAGAACTGCAGAAAGATGCTAAGTAGGCTGTTCATTTTCAAATCTAAGCTTGCATAAACATTTATGTCGTCCATGTACAGGAGGTGAGTGAGTTGGGACTCAGCCACTCCTGCCTTAATTTTCAACTGATAGGACGTGTCGTTGAGTGTCCAACTTAGTGAGTTCAATGCTAAACAAAACTAAAACATCCGATCCTTGTGCACCATGTGTGCATAGCATGATCCAGAAATTGGATGACGCGAGGACAGATCTTTTATGTCTTAAGGACCTCAAGTGAATAATCGTGGGGTACTGAGGATAACGCCTGTTCGTAATCAATGTAGGCCATGCGCAAATTACGTTGGTGGTGTTCTGTATGCAACGCAACCACACTGTCAATTCTGACTTGGTCCTTGCAGCCACGGGAGCCTCGACAGCTACCGTTTGTTTTCTTCGGACCGGACGTTATTCTCCTCACAATATTTATAGACGAAGTCAAAAATGATAGCCGTAAGTCACTCATAGAAAAGACTCGAGGGGCAGGTGATCGATCGTTAGTCATTAGGACTACCAGCATCTACCTTTTTGAGAATCATGTACGTTAGACCCTCCGTCATAAGAGAGGGAAAGTGATCTGGGTTCTCCAAGATGTTTTGGAGGGCTCCAGCAAGGATGGGGTGCAGGGTCTCTAGGTATTTGTGCCAGAAGCTGTGTACACCATCGACATCTGGTGCTTTAAAGTTCTTAGCCCTCTTTAGGATGCAAGATACGTCGGAGGTTGAGATGGATAGATTATTCCTCCCAGGCAACCGTGCAACTCTATCCTCTTCTAGACGGAGCAACGTGGTATCCAGTTGACTTGACCTACGAGTACGCCAGATGCTCGACCAATTTCTGGCCATTTTCTTGGCCCTAGGTGATTCACAATAATTTGGAGTCTTGCTTTTGCCATCTTCAAGTCCGCGACAGAAACGTTTTTCGTCTGCCAAAACAGTCCTATTGTCATTCCTTCTCGCGGTCGCTTTCTTAAATCGTCGCAGTCGCGCTGAAAAGACCATGAGCCTCTGTTCAAGATAGTCATTCACTTCATTCAGGTTTGTAGATGTTCCTGAACTGATTTAATGTGGGTAAAGGATCTCCTCCACAGGCGTGTCAGATTCTGAGACCGTTTGCTCTTTCGAAATTGGAACAACCGTCCCAGTTTTATGCTCATCATCCTGGCGCACGCGACCACAGCGTAATACGCAAGAGTCTGCACATGCAGCAAGCTCATATCCTGCTGCAAGAACAGAGGCAGTACCTCGGTGTTGAAGCTGCCAACTAACCGGAGAAGGTTTTTGTTGACTCTGAATTTCGGCAGACTCTGGCGGCTGAAAGCCTTACGACTGTCGACCGTGGGACAGTCATCCTGCTACATTTCCTGGATCCTACTCCCGCTCGTTTATAGCGTCCCGGGACGCAAGCATATAAACCTCCTCTTTCACCGAAACTGCAGCGTGCGATGATGCTAGTTCTTTCCGCACCTGTTTTTCGATGTTACTTATTTCGACTTTGGATATAAGGTGGCGCCGCCTAATGGATCTTAACTGATCAGCCAGATGCTGTGACATGAAAGTGACATCTGATCACGTCTCCATTCATTTTTGGCATCCACTTGATTTCCTTCCTGATGATTTTTCTAAGGATGAGGTTCTCCACTTTTATCTGACGCCTTCTTTGCTCAAGGTTATCTTCAGTTACTGTCCTTAATTCCAAGAAATTCACTACAAAAGTTTGGCGAAAGGCCATCCCGTCAACAGAAGTTCTGGTCGCTCCCATATCATCTTCGAATTGGCAGCGCATCAAGTACTCATCATGATAGGTTTGAAAGTTGGTGCGCTCCCGTGGCATTTCTGTGGAAGTGGTCGGCAAGGGACTCCCAACCGAAACATCCTCCGCAGGCGCAGCTGACTTTCTGCTGCTTACCACTTCTTGCCGATGTTCTGGCTCTACAGTAGTTCTTTCGGATATCCCGGTGAGATGCATGCGCTGACGATCCTCGGGAGGCGACCAGCGACGATCTATCTTCAAGCACTTCTCAATGCCTGTCTGGCATGAGAAACCCTGTCCATATCGATGCTACAGCCAACGTAGCCGCCAAAGTTACGAGGGGAAAGCTCAACTCCTACCACGACAATAATACCACGACGTGTACGTTATCCACTCCTGCCTCTTCTGTCGGTCGGGTCTCTGATTGCGGATGACCTTACGCAGCAGACAGGGCAGTTAGTGGTGAAGCTTTCACCTATCGATACTTCTTTAGACCTAACAATCTTTGTAGAATGTTATAAAGAACAGTGATGACGTAGCAGATGAAGTGAACCCAGAAGAACAGCCTTTTGCATGCGGTTCGCGATGGACTGAGCCTGATCCTGAGAAGTCGGAATCTTGTTGAGTTGGCGGAGAAATGAAGCTTTCATACCTCCAAGGCAGCAGATTATAAGAACTACAAGATGGACTCTGTAGCCTTGGTACAACCTACTTCGCTCGAAAAGAAGTGCTTGATATTCAGCTCGTTTCTCTTCTTCCTTTGCCGTGATCTTACCATCGGCTGGTAAAATTCAAATACGTAAATGACCTTCGTATTTAGATCTTGGGGGACCATATTAGACTTTGTAGCACTGATACGTTGAGTGGTGGAGGATGAGAAATTCCAGTAGATCTTACACTGGTAATTCTCCACAACGGACTCCAGTTCCCCCTGAGCGTATGGCAAAACAAGCATCAAATCAACACCATAGAAGTGACGAAGATGGCAATACAACACTTTTAAAGTCGCATTATATCTTTCTATGACAACGGCCATGCCACGCTGAAAAAACCAGTTCTCGTCAGATCACTGAAGTTAAGCAGCGTTGGGCGCAGTTAGTACTTGGATGGGTGACCATTCGAGAATACAGTGTGCTGTTGGCATATTATGGGTGTGGTGAGCCCAAACTTGTAGTAATTTATAACTACAAGAAAACTTTCCACCTAGAATCACTACCCGAATCGGGTAGTGTCATGCCGACCCTGAAAGGGAAATGGCTTAATAGTATACATACATGTAACCGTAGCGTGCATACTTTGAGCATCGACTGAGAACATGTCGAAGTGTTTCTGGCTCTTGCTTGCAAGCTTGGCAGTTTATGTCGTCTACAGGTCCATTCATTCTACGCTCACGGTAGACTAAGGTGTCTATAACGCCGTCTTGACAGGCAAAAGGAAATCTCGCAGTCTCGGATCTCAATCCAGCAGACTTGAGAAACATTTTGGACAGATCCATCGATAGCCCTTGTCTACGTATAACACCTTAGAATTTACATTGAAAGGGCTTGTTAGTATGTTCTTTTAGAAGAAGCAAATGTTCTGCATCCAGTACACGACTTTTGTGCACCAAAGGTGTGAGTGATGCTAGGCCATGTGTATTGTAGCTGGAATCAAATGGGAGAACCAGCTCTTCTGCGGCCCTGTCTGCGGCCGGGTATAGAAACGCCGCAGCATTTACGATTTCATGTTGATGTTCGAGTCACATAAGAGAATCTGTGCAATCCAGAGCGGAGCAGCCTGTAGCCAGAACCGTTTTACGATGAAGACACTCGCAGCTCGGAAAACCTCTTTCCCTTTATCTCGAAGGAGGCATATTCGAGGTATGTGATTTTCTTTCCTTAAGTTTCGAGCAAGTGCCCTAGTTTCGTTTAGTTTAGTTTTAAAAACGGGCGGGAAGTCCATGGAGAGCTACCCTGGCCACTGATTGCGTTGTAATTTCCTTTGTTTCCATAAAATGGGCCCCGAGGGTCTGTTGCCTGAGCCCAGCTAATGCTGGGCAGTGGCATAATACATGCAGGGATGTTTCGTCATCCCTGCCGCTTTTTCTGCACTCTGTCATGGGGTTATACCCCATTTTGTACTTATGATAGTTCAAGTGTTGCTGTGCCCAGCTAGGATCCGTATCACTGTCTTTATATCTTTCTTGGGTAAGCCCAGCATTTCCCTATCTCTGTTCATCCTATAGGTATAACACATGATGGATTTCGCCTGACGGCAACCCTGGATTTTTTCCCAGTATTCCCGGTGTTTTGTTTGGATCCAGCTTTTAATGGCTTTTTGCATTCACAAACCAGTTCTGATGTTATGTCTGATTTCCCTATTGCAGTTAGTGTCGTTTGGCTGTGCACAGCAAATGACGGCCAGGACCTCCGCTTGAAAGACAGTAGAATGTCGCTCAAGTGTGATCCCTTTCCCTCTCTTGCTGTCATAAATTCCAGCTTTTGAGCCTCCCGTTCCCCTGGAGTCATCTCTATACCAGATTTCCCCTTGAAGGAGCGGGTTACCGTTTGCTTTCCACAGGTGCCTGCTTGGTTTGCAGACGGAGAAAGCTTGGGTAAAGTTGAAGCGTTTTGTTATTTTATCTTGCCTCATCTGCAGAATCGGCAGTGCACTGACATCACTCGGGAGCCTAGTGTGTCTAGTCCCCCGATTCCATCTATTTGCTCTTGCTAGGCGGCCCATTGCGGTTGCCGCCCTAGCGGTTGTCGCAACATGTAGGGGTTCCTCACAGAGCATTAATCCTATCGCCGCTGTGAGCGCAGTCCTCATTGCTCCAGTTAAACCCCTAAATTCTAGCCTTTGTAATCCTGGCAGCCTGTCCTGCATTGTTTTATGTTTTTGCCCGTGGCCACCATAGCACGGAAACATGTAGAAGCCTGGGTTTTAGGACAGCAGAGTAGAACCATGGAAGCATTTTAGGCCCTAGACCCCACGTCAACCCAAAGGCTCTTCTGCACATCCAAAAGGTCATGAAAAAATGTCCTGCATTGGGTCTCCAGATGTTTTGCCCAGTTCAGCTTGCCATCTAGGATTACTCCCAGATATCTAAATGAATCTGAAAACGTCAGGTTCCCACCACAGAATACAGGAGCGTCAACTTTCGGAACTTTATACTTTCTCGTGAAAATTACCAGGTTATTCTTTTCCGGATTTACCGAGAGCCCTGAGCTATCCCACTAGAGCTCTACGATGCGCAGCGCCGACCTTATAAGACCCATCAACGTTTCCAGATGAGCCCCCCTGACTAGGATTACAAAGTCATACGCATATCCCTGAGTGTAATACCCCTTTTATTCAGCCTTCGAAGAAGACCGTCCACCACAATACACCACAGGAGGGGAGACAGGACACCCCCCTGTGGGGGGACCAGCATACTAGCTGGTCCGGCACACCACACCTCAAAGCCTCTCGACAGATCACTTCTGGAGGAGTATTGCTGGAAGCACCCTCTATATCCAAGAAAGTGCCCACAGCATACCCCTTTTGTTCCAACTGTTGCTCCAATTTTGCCACAACAGCATGAAGCGCAGTTTCTACCGAGCAGCCTCCCTGAAAAGCATGCTGCCGTCTATGCAGCGGGGAGGCTAAGAGCACATTATCCCTAATGTATCTCGCGACCAGCTTCTCCAACTCCTCCAGGATAAAAGACGTGGGGCTAATTGGTCTGAAATCTTTTGCAGCAATGTAACCCTCCCTCCCAGGTTTGAGTATGGAGGCCACTCTGCCATCCTTCCATGCCGATGGCACGTGTTTAAGGGTTATACGTGTAAAAGCGCTGGATGAATGTCATCCACCCCTGGTGATTTAAAGGGACAGAAAAACCCTACTGCCCATTCCACCTTTTTGTAATCAGCGACCTTAGCGGCGAAATTCCAGGCGGCCCTTTCCACCTCTTGGCCCCAGCCTTCCTCCTCTTGGTCGGTTCGGATTCGGTGAAAACCCGGGAAGTGAACTTGCATCAGGTGATTCAGCGTTGTTTCTTCGTCTTCGGCAAACTCACGATTATCGAGCCTTTTGAGCCCGAGGCAAGCTTCCGGATTTTTCGCCAGAATCTGGTGGAGCCTCGCTGTTTCCGGAATGTTTTTCGATTCCTCACAGAAGCCTCTCCAATCTTCCTGCTTATACTTTCTTATATTTTTATTGTATTCATACTGGGCCGTCTTATAGATGTCCCAGTCGGAATGCAATTTAATTCTATTTGCCCTATTGCACAACATTCTTGTCTTTTTACGGAGTCTCTCCAGGTGGGTATATCACCATTCTGCTTCCTTCCTAAACTTAATTGTGCTTGTAGGGCAATTGCTCTCGTATGATGTTGTCAGAGCCCTTCGCAGAAAATCCGCGGCGTGCTTCAACTCATCAATGGTACCATACCTTGTGGATAATTCCGCAAGCCTCCCTTCGAGTTTCTCTTTATATGAGTCCCAAAGTGTATTTCTGGGGCTTCTGATCTTAGAAACCACCGGTTTAACTAGGGTTAATCGAAACACGATATATTTGTGGGCCGAGAGAGACTTCTCATCGGAGACTCTCCAGTCCACTACCCTGCTCCTCAGTACACCCGAACATAGAGTCAAATCGAGAATCTCACTCCTGTTTTTATTCTGGAATGTGGGAGTATCACCCCGATTCAGAATCTACAGCTCCGTGGCCGCTATGTATTCAATTTAGGGCCGGTTCCACCAACCTCGATTAAAAAGTTAATCCTCCGTTAAACCTAGTTACGTGTTCCACCACTTTTTAACGGCCGGTTAACTCGCGTTAACCCCAGTTAAATCTAACCGTTTAAAATTGATCGGTTAAGGCGATTAATCGTCCTCTAACCTAAAAACTGCATTGTCGTTGTGAAATATGGAGTTTTTGGAAGAAGTTCTGAGATCGTCTGATGACGAAGCCGAAAAAGATGTTTTTGAATTTATATGTGATATATTAATATATCACGAACAAAACATACACCAACATTCACTTTTTTTTAGGTTAGTGTAGATACGAGGGTGGCGTGAACCTTACCTGGATTTGGCGCGCACGGACATATTGCTTTGCTTTCCATTCGACCGACGGGTAGCCAATCACACGAATGATTTAAAGTAAAATAGGAGTTACTTCGAAACGACTATCTGGTTAGCTAACCGCGCCCACGAAAAATGTGGTGGAACGCACAACAGGATAACCCAAGCTTAACTATGGCTTTAGCTTTAACCTGCCGCCAGTTAACCACTGATTTAACCGAGTTTGGTGGAACCGGCCCTTAATCTCTTCCACTGTCATTGATGTTTGTGCTTCCCCACACCGTGTAATGAGAGTTGGCATCACAGCCCAACAGAAGAGGAATCTTGTTCTCTTGACAGTACCGAATGAGAGCATCCACCTCTCTGGGAGGCGGGGGTCCCTCGACATCGCCAGGGAAATACGCCGAGGCAATAAACACTTCTAGCCTTTCTCCACTACTGCCCGTGAGTCTCACCTTGATAAAGGTGAGCATCCATATCCTTGACGGCTATTTATGCCCTTGGCACTTTGCCTCGTGGCCCCTCATATATGGAGCCACATCCTGACAAGCCACTTACCCTTTCCCTGTATAACCACGGTTCTTGGATCAGGGCAATTCTAGAGCCGCAAGAGATCAAGAAATTCGCACCGCTCGTGGTAGACGTTTTTTTTTCGTGTTTTATTAATTGTCCCACCAGAAGGTAGGGAATTTAGAAACACCCCTTGCAGAGCCCCGCTTGCAGGGGGCGGGTCTACATACTATGGGATTCGACCTGGTGTCCCAAAGTCCCCGTTAAGGCACGTCATTTGAGACCCCTGCCTATCCGCCTCTACTGAGGGGGGCAGGCTGGGATGTTCAAGGATTTGTTAACCCTGGTACCAGTCAGCCCTTGACACAACGATCACATCGTAACTTGTGAGCATGAGAACTCGCGCCCTTGATATTCTAGGAGGCTTTGCCATTACCCCCTGGAAGGATCGCTACTTAGTTCAAGTCCCACTGACAAGAGTCCGTCAGTTCTCCAGAGTAGCTACACCTCGCGATGCAGCCTCTCTGGTTCACCTATCCAGATCTATAGTCCGATAAGACCCGTAAGCCCTCCCACCAACTACAAAATCCCGCGATCCCTAGTGAATTTTTTATTTGATGGTATGTAGCTAATCACTCACTGAACATTTGATGCATATCGTCTAGCAGGGAGACCGCCTTCTCGTAAACTACACAGTTCGGAGTCCAGAGATCAACATCTTCGGGAAGCAAATCATAGTAATCCCATTGCGTGCACTTGTAGGCCTAAACGTGACCCCAAAGTCCTCTCCATACAGTGAGGATCGCAGATAAGCTATTAGCCAACGTTTCCATGTTCTATAAACATGTCTGTTAGGACCTTGACCTCGTGCCTACCGAACTTGAATATGTTTTTTCTCTTCTTACTAGTTTTGCTAGCATGTTCGAAACATCATTGCCCTTGATGACACTATGTCCAGGGATCAAAAGTAGACTCACTCGGTTCATTTTCGCTAAATTGTTCAGTGCCTCACAGCACTTCCATATTAGTAGATACGTAGTGATTGTTCCATTCAGGGCCGTTATAGCAGCTTTGCTGTCTGAGGAGATATGGACGTTTCCTTTGTTGCCATAATGCTATGTCTTGTAGACGCAGTGGAGCACGGCGATACTCATAGATTGTCGGACTATGTCGTAGGAACCCATCGGAAATGTAAAGCCTCTTCCACTTTTTCTACGATAGACTCCTGATCCTGCTTTCTCCTTGTTTCTGGAACAATCTGGGAATCAGTTGTCCCCATCACTGGGCCTACCAGTGCCTCGTCATTAACCCATTTCTCTCTCGTGGATGGGATGAGGTGATGCTTCTTGTCCAAGAGATAGCGAATGGGAGTTTTGGCCCTAAGCATTTTCAGGGTCGGCCTACTTTTGATATTGGTTGGGATCCGCAATTCCATCGAGATCATTCCGCCGTTAACCGTATTCAATCTCCAGGCTGCCTTTGTAGCCATGGCCTCTATGGTGAGATAGAGGGGCTGTAACCCTGTTAGTGGAGACGTCAGTGTGGACGGTTCGACCCTGCTCCACCAGACCACCGCCGCATAGGTTAGCCTGGGGCGCAGGATAGCTGTGTAGATTTACATAATTTTCTCAGGTTTCAAACCCCAGCTTTTCTCTATGGCTCTCCTACAGAGTCAATGGGTTCGTGAGAGCTTTTTGTAGCTGTTTTCCAGGTGATCGTTCCATAACAGCTTCTTATCTAGGATGACTCCTAGATATTTAGATGTTCTTTTCTTTTCCAGTTATTGTCCTACCAGTTTCAGTGTACTCGTGGTGGATGAAGCAGTTGATCCACTACCGGGAACCACAGCAGGGGCGATACAACGCCTCCCTGCGGACATCTCGAGTCAACAGTTCCACATAAAGTGGTATCGCCCTCAGTCGTTGTTAGGTTCTTGTTGCCCAACATGTGGCACGTCAATTTCACGACCGCAGTTGGCACACCGTGTGCAATCATGGCCGCCCCGATCACCTCTATAGAGGTGTAGTTGAAGGCTACTTCGATGTCCATGAAGGTTCCAATCGCGAAGCCTTTTGTGGTTTAGTTGTCCAAAGATTAGGTTAACTGCTTCGCTAAGAGCTGTTTCGGTCGAGTGACCAGCCCTATAGGGGACATTATTTATGAAGCGATATCACCTGAAAATCGAAAAAATTTGCAGCATGTTGAAATTCACATACATTATAGTCCTCCTGTTCCTTGAGTCATAGTGTCTTTTGGCTATGCACGCCGAAGTTGAAGTGTGAATAACTTAGCATGAACTTCGTCGATTTAAAAAAAAATGTGGATGTTTTAATAAGCTCTTTCCATGTACTGTAAGATGATAATATCTTTTTGTTTCAATAAAAATTTAGCTCGATTTATCGAAATTAAAGATTTAAATCGATTTTTGGAAACATTCCGATATCGCGCATATAACGTACCGCGCGGTGCTTCTCTGCTGCCGCGAATGTGAGTGTATTTTGTTTCATTTAAATTATCAAAAGTGTTAGAAAGTAGAATAGCATCTGATTTGATAAAAAAAGAATTATATGTTCACTATTTAAATTAAATTTCAGCATAATGATATAATATGTTACAATACACAATGTATCTTCCATCACCACTTGACACTACTCACAACTTGGCCCGCCGTATCAGCCAAGTTATGCCACAGGCGGCTCTAGTTGCCTCACAGGTGTCGCCTTCTTTTCCCCAGACCTTATGAAGCCCGGAGAATGTGTCCTGATCAGGTGAGCCAAGGTCTCCTCGACCGAAACTGCGTATCCTCCCTCTGGCTAATTTAGAGATTCGATTTCGGGCTTTTATGGGCCGACAGTTTCTTTCATAAGTAGATTTGATGACCTACGTGAAAATATTGACTGCAATCTCCGGGGTGGGCAAGTCGCTAATTGACCTGGGCACCTTCGATAATGCACTTTTTAGTTCAGTGAAATACTGGTCCGTGTCTGTTCTTCTTCGGTTTTTGACCTACATAGGGCCCGCTGGTACGGTATATTTCAACTCAAACCCTTTCTGTGAGTGATCCAAGAGAGTGGGTTCGTCTGAGACTCTCAACTTTTTAACTTCTGTGAAACCGCCGGTACAGAGCATGATGTAATTTACTTCTTCACTGACCGAGGTGTGAAAAGTCGGGGTATTTCCCGCGTTGAGGATATCCTTTCGGTTTTGTGTTTTCAAATTTACCGAATTTTAACTCTTTCAAAAATATTAATGCTTTTTCCGAATTCTTACATCGATTTTTAATCTGATTCCATTCTAATTTCTCCACATTTTTAATAAATTCTAGTTACTTAAAAGTTACATTTTTCTAAATAATCTCCACGTTCGGTTCAGTTCGAGTAACACATTTTACCACAGAATTATGACGCTCGAATACATGTTACAATATTCATAAAAACATGGCACATGTCAAAAGTGTGGGATTTTTCGGTTAGGCGCCAGGTATTGCGGAGGTCATGCCGAGGAGGAAAATGGAAGTTGAAATGCCGAGAGTGTTGGTGAGACAAAATAAGAACCGGTCGGTGTTCAAGGTAGAAGAGGCGATTTATTGCCACTTACATACATTTCGACGTGCGACGGTCAGCCCGTGGCGGATGCTGATGGACGATAGGCTCCTGAACTATGATGGTCGATTGTAGGATGATGAGGTTGATCCTAATGGGGGCCGTGGTGATGACGGTGGGCCTTACTTCCGGCAGCGGTGTCAGGGTGAAGAGCACTAGGTGGTACGATGGTGAGAGAGGCTAGAATTTACGGCTAGCGACCGGACAAGACTGACGACGGAAAAGCGATCGTGCGAGACCCTGGGACCCTTGGGTGTTCCGCCTAATCTCGGGTACGTCCCGGCAACCCTTTCATGCAGGTTCGTACCGAGTCCGATATCATAGTAACAATTCTCTTGCACCCCCCACCCCGCGGGGCTTCGGATGAATACCTGAAATTTCCGTAATGTTTCTGTCCAAGTCTGATATAGTCTCAAAATCAGCATGTTTTTTCTATCGTAAATTATTTTGCACTGCTAAAAAATTTATATGGTATGTGAATAAATTCGAGTAATTATCTTTCGGGAAATTAATATATTAGTTCTTTACAACCTTGCCTAGTTTTCTGTTTAGATTTGCTGTTCTCTCGTTGTTTTTCCACACCTGATCCTCCTCCATAATTTTCTTTTTTTTCTGGAACAAATATGAAAAGAAAAACAGAAAACTCGTCGGTGGAGTCAACTGTTGTTGAAATTTCTTGTTTTCAGAGTTCCTAAGTTTCATATTTCTTCTTGTAATTCTCATTATTTTTTTATCTCCTTTTTTCTTCTTAAAGAAGAATGTTACTTCTGTCTTGTATTAGGAGTCAATATTGTGTTATCTTTCAAGTCATTTATTAGAGCCATTTTACAGTAGTTGAGTTGAGAATATTGTTTGGAGTTCTTTTCGAGTTCGTTTATGTCATTAATGTCATAGATTCAATGCCATTTTTTCCCCTTGTTTAAGTCTCAATATTCTGACTTAAACTCTTCAATATTTCTTTCGCCCATGTGCCATTATTTATATTTACGTTTTTTAATTAAAAATTGTTTATATTCCACTCCCCAATGCTTTTTCCTTTAGGGTTTTTCAATTCGTATATACTTGGAGGAACCTTTTTCTCAATAATAAATAGACCTTCATACTCGTCGTAAAGTTTGCCTGCCTTTTTATCTTCTTGATTGATAATTTCGTTACCCTCTTTAGAAGCCTATCTCCTACTTTAAATTCTATTGGTCTCCTTTTTAAATTGTAGCTATTCGTTTGTCTATTATTTGCCTCGTCTAAGTGTCTGTGGACTTCCTCATTTATAATTTGTAACCTTCTCAAACTGTCCTTCCATTTATCGACACTTTAAAACTCAATTTCGCTATCGTTTTCTATATTTTTCCTGGGGAATTGGAGTGGTTCTAATTCGCGATCTAAATTTTAAAATGCTGATGTGAATTGTGTCGACGAGTTTGTACTAGTATTCATTGCGAACTGTGAAGCGTCATGTGTTTGTCCCAGGTAGAGTGATCATTTTCTATACATATAGGTCTTAATATTTTTTTTTAATTGTCCAATTGTACCGTTCGGTCGAGTTTGCTTGGGAGTAATATTTTGGCCTTTTCGCATGTCTAATATCGAATTTTTCTGTTAGATCTCTTAATGTTTTATTTACAAATTCGGTGCCGTTGTCCGTGTGAAGTATTCGTGGTGTTCCCCAACGTGAAATGACTCGTTTGTGAAATTCAGTTTCCATTGCGATCCCGTTAGGATTTTAAATTGGTATTATATCAACCCATTTTGTAAATAGGTCTACAAACACTAAAATGTATTGTTTTTTTCTGTTTTTAGAACTCGGTAGTGGGCCCATTATATCAGCTGCTAACATGGTCCATGGTTCTTCGATTACTCATTTTTCCATCAATCCTATCTTATTTTGTTCACTAGGTTTCACTCTTTGACAAATCTGGCAGTTTTTTACGCAATTGATCACGTTCGAATATACCCCTGGCCACAAGTAATGTTCGTAAAATGTCGTGTAAGTTTTCTCTGAGCCTAAATGTCCCGCCTGGATTTCAGCGTGATTTTCCCGTAAAACTTAACGTCTTAGTTGTTTGGGTATGACTAATTTCCGAGGGTTTGAGTCTGTTAATAGTGTAGATTTAAGTGGATCAGTTCTGCAAAAATATAGCTGAGTATTAGAGATGGGACGAGCAGTACTTCGACTACTGCTTGCTCTCCGGCAGGCAAGTCCTCCTGCTTGCCGGAGTCCAGTTTAAAACTTCGGCTCCTGCTCTCTCCGGCCGTCGGAGGAAGCAGTAAGCATTAAATTCGCCCCGAGTCTTACTGCGTTTTCTCTCCCACTGCAAACTCCGGCGTGAAGTACCTGAAGCCGTGAACCCCGTTTTTTCTTCGTCTTCTGACTTTTTTTTTCTAACACTTTATTTCCTTTTCCTATAGATTTCAGAATTCAATTTTAGTAATTCAATCTTGGGAAAATTTTAGAAGTTTGAAATAATGAAATTATATTTTGGTCCTAATTTTTAATTTCTCAGTTGAATGATGAACATTACTGTACTAAATATGGCTTTGTACACTAAGCTTGATGATAAATTCGCATTCTGTAACATTTTTCACGTCAATCATTATCTATTATATGAAAAATAGGCTCAAAGTAAATAAAAGTATGCAAATATGTACAAAAATTAATATCTAATAAAGTACAGTAATATTATATTGTTTTTATTATTACAATATAATAAAATATTGTAAAGTCCAAGTATCATGAAATCTGAAAGTTGAAAAATTACAACATTTATTATATGGATCATTTTAAATATTTTTTTTCCAATTACAGCCTACCCTGAAAGGGAAATGGCTTAATGGTATACTTACTTACAGCCAAAATTCTGCGTGATCATGTCAGACATTTAGTTGACGATTTTTTTTCCAAATTCTGTGGGCCCAAAAGATCTGAAAAACAAAGTATTAGCTTTTTCATATCAAAATTTCACATGATTTTTTTTTCATTTGTTGTGAATTTGATGTGAATTTTGTTTAACGTTGTTATTTCCTAAGTTATCTTCCACTTTTTCTGTTTGGAATTCGATCATTTTGTTACTTTGATCTTGAATTGAGCCTAATGTCATTTGGTTAAAGATTGGTAACATTTGGTTGTGTTACGTGCAAACCGGGCACCACAAACAAAGAAATTAAAGAGAGAAAAGGGGAACAAATCAATTCTGATTTTTCAAATTATATTTGTTTTGGAGTCAAAATAATTTGTTCCTCAATTGTGACACTATGGTTTCAACATAACTAGAGTGATCATTAACAAGGTCGCCAAGTCAGCACTTTGGAATGATGAAAATAAAGAATGGGTGAGCTCGACCGAATTGAAGAATTCTTTTTCAATTTTGCGTCACATATTCAAATGCAAAAGTGAACCATAAAAAACATTTAAATTAAGATTAAAAACAAAATAAAATCCGATTTGAATTCCGAATCTGAAATTCAAATAATATCTAAAATTAAAGAGATTTAGGTGAGCAAAGACGATGGACCGCAAGATAAGGTTGGAAAGATAGAACCCTAGAATAGTAACTAGAGTTAAGTAACATGTAAAGGGTTACGTACAACTGGAAACATATTAATACGGAAATTAAGGAATTTAGAAAAGAATGAACGAGATAATGAATCACAGAAGTAGAATCATAACACTTGCATACACACATGGGTACAACAAGCGCAGGCACGATTGAATGACCCCCACACATACTTTCAAGTCGCGGGAGGTACCAGCGTAACACAGAGGCAAAGCGCACGAGGCTGCTCCGCGTACACCACCGTGTCAGTGCAACCAAATTCCTTTTCCTGCATTCTCCAGCTGTTCTCCACTCAATGATCTCTCGCAGCTGCCCTATTTCATCCGTTTCTTCCTCGCTCAAACCACACTTCTCAATGAGAAAACTTGAAACGACTATAACTTCCTTGAAAATAAGCAGATTTTCATAGGGCAAAGAGCAAATTCAAAAATAAAAAAATTTCGAAAAACTTAAAAGTCTCACTTAATAAAAAGTTACATCGATAAATTGAAAGGCGAGACCCGCAGTAATTTGTTCATAAAATAAAAATTAGATTTCGAAAGTAAATTGCGAAATCAAAAATTTCCTGATAGACTTCAAACTGCAAACGCAATCTGAAACCTAAGCGGAATGCAGTTCGATTTAATTGCTCTTTGCCAATAAGGAACAGGTAGCTGCTGAGAATTGCAAATTTTAAGCGATCAATCTAAAGTCCAAAAGTCACATTTCCAAACGTATTCTCCTAAAAAGTAACTTAGCAATCAAAATTCCCCACCTTCAACCACCGACAGGGAGTCCACAAAGAGCTTCCTTCGAAACACATCTGGGCAGTCATACGAGCTCCTTGTAACGATCAAGTAGTTTCACCCAGGAGGATCCTCTGTGAATTCGGAAAGAGTTGTGCGCCCGTCGAGCTGGTAATCACGGTACCTCGCGTCACCCCATACGGTTTGCTTCCGTTTTTCATTTAAACTTGTAAGTCCACAAAGGCTGAGTAAAATAAAAATAACAAAACGGGCAGAAGTGTAAAACGGAATTTTTCTGTTTTCTGATTTAACGCGCTGATACCGTCGTAAGACGTCAAATTCGTGCCGAACCAAAATTCAAAATTAAAGCGAAGACCGCGTCTTTCGAGTAAAAGTAACTAAGACGGCGCCGCGAAATTGAAGGAAAGTTTAACTTACTACACGGTAGAATCTCAAAACTGCCGTGAAGTGAATTAATAACATTGGTGTTTGGGTACCCAAGAATAAAGCATAAGGGAGACGAAGAGATTTTTTAAGTAATATCAGTCTATCGGTTTAAAGCCAATTATGTAAGAGTCTTCGGAAAACAAGTAGCAAAATGACAGTAGGAAAAGTTTCTTACGCACACTACCCAACTGTGTGCGCGTGTCTTTCTAAAAACGTGCTGCAAATAAGCAGCACGAGGAGTCAAAAGACAAAACAGCCCATTGGGTACGGGCGCAACAAAGGCTAGACCTTTCCGGTTTTGTATTACTATGGTTAGGTGTACTTGTGTATATATTTTGGAAATAAAATATGGTTTATTAGTCTCAAGGGATTTGGACTCGCGTAGCTAACGTATCATGCTAACTGAACCAATAATAATAATCGATTGTCAAGCAGCTACTGAATCATGCTAATTGAATGATTATCCTTGAAAATACTAATTTAAATATTTCATTTTTCGGTTCCGGTTTTATATTACAATTATAATAATGAAGTGCAACTATTTTCTTGTTACTATGGTATGATATACTTATAAAACAAAACTTGTCAGTTGACCTTAACGGGGAACGGGATTTCAGAATATATAACGATTGTGATTTATTCCCTAAAACCAAAACCTCATTTATTGTGTTCCACCTGGGACTCTCAAGAACTAGCAACTTTGCTCAACCCACTGAGCATTGGGAAATAGCATCTCTCGGATGAAAGTAAACGGATACATCTTCATAAAAATAATAAACTCAACCAAAACAATGACGTTTGAGTTCGGTTTGTAGATACCTCCTCTACACAAGAACGATCACTGGGTTCAACGGCAAATAAGTTTTTTTTTGCTATTTAGAATTACAGGAATATTAATAATTATACTTGGGTTGTAAGAAACTGATGGTGGCAGCGGTGGGATAGCATTCATTGCGCTATTACCACCGGCTTCGCTATTAGTAACTACCAGTTACTAAGCAACTAGTTTTCTCATCGTTTAAAAGTAAAGATAGTTTATCAGACAGCTCTTAAAACAATTTCAAATGAATAGAATGTACGAATTGTAATGCGATGTCGTCTTATTATTCTCAAGGGATCTGGATTTCACGCAGATAATAAATTATGCTAACTGAACCTATAATCGATCGCCAAGCAGCTAACAAATCATGCTAACTGACTGATCATCCTCGAGAGTACTAAGATTGAATATTGCATATTTTTCTTAAATTATTGTTGAATTGCAATTTAAATATTCTTGAAAAAAATAAGGCTTTTCAAGCAGCTAATAAATCATGCTAACTGAATCCTCTTTAATGCTTAGTCAGGCAGTTAATAAATCATTCTGAGTGTCTGAACAATCTCGATTGTATGAAATTGTACGTTTTCGAAATTAAATATGGTTCTTTAGTCTCAAGGTATTTGGACTCACGCAGCTAACAAATCATGCTAACTGAACCAATAATCGATCGCCAAGCCGCTAATAACTCATGCTAATTGAGTGATTATCCTTGAGGACACTAATTTATCTATTTTATTTTTAATATTAAAATGAAATTTTCAATTTAGATGCTTTTGAAATAAATTAGGATCATGAATCATGCTAATCGATCAAACGGTTTCCATCGTATTTAAATTGAAAAATTTCGAGTTAGTAAATTATTTCTTTCTCGATGTTCTTGTTTCTGTCCACTGAATTGTCGGGTAAGGCTTCCAAGTGTCGCCAATGCCTCCTCCGGTGACCAAATGTTTAAATAAACCAAGCGGTAGTATAAGTACCGCACCAATTAATATAAGATTCATGAATCCCCGTCCTAAAATAGAGGAAAACAAGTTCAACAAAATCACCAATTGGGAAGATTTCAAGACGATTTTTTATTCTAATATTAACCGTCTGCAAAAACAAATCCGTAGGGCTATAAAGGGAAAGCTTAAAAGGGAAACAGGCTTATAGCTAGTAACTTTAGATTCTGACATGGATTCCGATGCGAAAACGGTAATCTGCGATGGAATGAATAACCTACTCGAAACGTGAAAGCGAAAAAATGCCCTTCTAGAAATAATCAATTGAGACCGATATGAAGCGATAGAACTAATTTCTCAATCGTACCGAATCGTGTTTCTTAATTGTGTCAACACGATTGAAAACGATTGAGCACTGTGCATTTCCAAATGTTTCCAATCGAGTACATGGAATTTGGCATGTTATGGCAGGACTTTCATCTGGCGGAAATTATTCAATGACAGTTATTTACTTTTTGGGAATAATATAAATTTTAAGTAGCATATATTGCGAAAGGAAGTAAATAAACATTTTGTAAAGAATTCTCACCCGATGAAAGTGGTGCTACGATGAAAAAATTTGCTCATAGTATTTTATGCTCCAAATATAAAATCAGATGCAAGATGAAAATGAAAAAGTTGATTTTATATTGGTGAAAGAAACAAAATTTTAATTTTTCTATCATGCGTTCTTGGATTGTCTACTGTAGTGGAAATTCTATAAATGGTGATAAGTTTCACAATCTATTGAATTCTTCGCTATTAATAACGCATAAATCCACCTTACAATAAAGAAAGTTTTTATTGATTCAACTTTCTAAATTTTTAGTTTATTGAAATATAAGTACTCAAAATGATGGACAAAATTCTTTCTAAATTGAACTGTAAATTTATATCAATGTCGGTTATGTTATATTTGGTCATTCTTAAAGCTTAGAGAATCACTTCACTTCTACCACTACTACTCACAAGGTAGCCACTAAAATCGAGAAAAAAATGAAATCATTTCCTGGTTTACAAAATTGACACCAGTCAGTAAAACTCAAAGTTTAAGTTTTCAAAGCTAAACCATTTTTTGTATTTTAAGTATTCAAGACTAAATTGCAAATTAGGCCATTAAGAGGAAGTTTTCTGAACACTAAGCATTTTAAATATAAAATTAGAATATTCAAAACACAGCGATTTCGAGTTTAAACGTTTCGCAATGTCTGTACACATTAAAATCCTTCTAGACACATAAGTGAAACTTCAGAGACTTCAAAAATAGCATTTTTAAATTCAGGCTTCTAAACTGCTTAATGTTAAACTTAATAATTTCTTAATTTTAGCATTCCAAACTCAAAGTTCCAACTGCTAAAATATCGAAAAACGTCCATGTATAAGAGTTTGTGAAACTATGATAATGACAACTGGATATAAAGATCAAAAAAATTTTTTTTGTACTATAGGATACAAAAATTTGACCAGAATATTGAAATATGTGGCCATTAATCACAATGTTTCGGAAGGGTGAGAATATGAAAAAATGTTCAAGTCCATTTCTGTCAATTATTGTTAGTTTTTAAAACTTCCTAGTTAGGTCAAGTCTTCTGAACAATCGAGTACCATACAATTAAAAAAATTTGAAACCTTTAAAATGCAGAGATTTTAGGATTAGGCATTGCAAACCAAATTATTTGAAATATTCAAAATTGAATGTTTTAAATATTTAAAACTAGAAATTTTGAAGAATTTGATATCAAACTTATTTATAAATACAAAATTGTTATATTGCAAGACATTTAAAAGGATTGGATCTGTTTTCCTCCAAAAAAATAAATAATTTAATTTAATGAGTTACCTACAATTTATTAAGTTCAAGTTTCGAAATATTGGCGCCATCGTACGTTCTATACACGGAGAAAAATAGATATTGAAAAGTATGTATTAAAAGCTTGGATATTTAACCATAATATATAGATATTACGGTATAATATCTAATATCTTCCATTCAATATACAAGATATTAAAGGGCAATTTCTGTTTATATTGAAAAAATAAAATGTGTGATATTAACCGTTAATATCTAAGATATTAAAAAAGCGAAATTTCATCGGAGCAATGTCGTTGTCGTGTGGCGTGGCGTCAAAAGATTTTAACACCGCTTTGTCCGTATCTTGAGCAATCGTCGTGTGTGTTGTGTTTTTTCGGTTATATATTGCGTTAACATTTTTGGCGGAAAATGGATTAAGTGTTTTTGGACATGGATATCATAATTTTCTAAACAAAATTAAGACTTGGCGCTACAGGCATCACTCATGTTAGCCTTGAACAGCGTATTATTATCAATGCTCGAGGATTCGGACATCAAAAACAGAGGACAGCGATGTGAAATCCTAGTAATATCTAGATAGTCTTCTTTAATATCTATTTTTCTCCGTGTAATGATTCCAATCGTTTTCAGTTAGGTATCCAGTATTCTTGATAATCAGACTACATCACTGTCGCATAGTTGAATGGCATGATTTTTAGGTGTCCTTAACCCGCAAACTTTAGACTCTTCATTCGGTATGCCAGCTGAACAAACATTCCTCTTTGCTGCACATGATATTCTTGATAAATTATTACAAATTTAAATTTTAACCTATGCAGATGTGCGCATCGTGTGTGTTACAAGCCAAAACTGCAGAGGGGGCATTGCAGGCAAGTGCATTTACTCAATTCAATCCGATTGGAAACAATTTACACAATTAGCAACAATTTGAATCGATTGAACTGTTCACCACTCTTAATTGTTGTGAATCGTGTCCAATCGATTATATCTAGAAGGGTAGAAATTTAATAAAATCTCCGTATTAGACTAAAAAGAAAGAAACTTAACAAAAATCGCCGTATTAGATTTTTTTTCAAAAAGAAAAGAGAAATCTATAGGTTGATAGGCCTTTAGGTGAACTTTGTAAAAAAAAGGAACTGTTCAAAACGACCGCGACAGATGAGACCCAGAATCCAGGTGACCAATCGGTTAACCGAAATCTTCCCTCTAGCCCAGGGCAACACTTTATTCAAAGTATAGCAGGGAGTCTCTTGGGGAACGCTCCCAACCCAACTATACCTAACTCAGGTTTAGGTTTTGACGCCAGCCTGGGCATGAGTTTCTTACTAGAAAGCATGACCTTGCAGACCAGCACCTATAACATCCAGGACTTTGATGGAAACCATTGACGTACCGGCGCGATAATTACACGCACTTCATATCCGAAGATTGTGAATCCACAAATCCAATAGCCAAACTCTTCATTGCTACCCAACGTCTTGGTCTACAAGGTCTTCGGGAAAGAAACCCGGAAACAGAGCAAGTCCTAGTTACACCCTGTGGTCGACACAAAGTTTACTCGATCGTAATTAAAAAAAGGGTCATAACGACGAGGTCGACTGGGGCATTGTGCTTCAAGAACTACAAGTTCTTCTCCTAGACCTGAAGCGGGACGAGAAAGCCACTTTTAGGATGGCTAACTCGTGGGATTTGTTGGGATCACTCCCTGAAAATAAAATGGTGGAAACTCTATCAAAAATACTCCAGGGTGGCGATATCGCTATCACTCTTTGCCACGGAAGGATAGAGACTACTACTAACGAACTGCGACCACAAATTATTTTTACTTACAACATCCTAGGTTTCACACAAAATAATAACGTAACCTTTCAAATGCGAAGAATGGAAAGTGTTTTTCCAAGCATGCGGAAAAACATTTAGTAACCCATTGCTAGGGATAAAAGAAGGTTATCGTCAACATGCAAGGACAAATGCTAAATTTGGACATGTGTCCCGCAGAACCAGAAGGTATGCAATAATTGGCAGTGGATCCAGGTTCTGGGGACGCACGTCCGACTTCATCGGTATTTTGTAAAAGGTCTAATGCTGTATTCTGTTTGAATACGTTGTCTATACTTTGAATATCGAGCGAGATGAAAATACTTTGTCTGACGTTGCTGCTAATCTTATTTCCATCCAGTCAACAAAATTCAGAAGAGCTGACATATAGGATCACGCCCTTGAAGACTAGCACGGGGCTTTATTATGAGCAACTGGGGATAATGAGACGGAGTATCAGAACTTGGAGAGAAACCATTTTCTTTGACGTGGAGAAAATTCAAGGTACACTGTTAACCTATTAGCGGTTGGAGAAGAGTTAAGAAAGGAGGTCGCTAGACACACGAATGAAATGAGTCGAAGAACCGAAAAATTAGTTTCACTCAAATTACCAGCTGGGCTAAGAAGCCGAGGAGCCACTCCGCTACTAGGAGTATTGGAAGGCATAATTGGACCTGTGGCTGGATTACTGACGTATGACGAGGGAAAAGCCATCGAAGCGAAAATCTCCAAACTTATCGAACTTCAAGGAAACATCCCATATGTAGATGGTAAACACACCACGTGGTGCGGGCACAGTAGGAGGAGATTCACAAGTTGTCCAACAGCAATAAGGATAAAACAGCCTTCCACGAGAGACAATTTTCCCAAAACACCATGAAGTTGGATAACCTTCAACGTGATGTTGCTGAGGTGAATAATGCCGAAAGTCTAACTCGTGCTTTAAGAGTGGTAGGCACCAGTATCCACAACTACCTCCGAGCAGCCAGCCGAATCTTCGAGGTCATTCATGCGTCCCACGAAGGTTATATATATATCTCGCTTTGATGGCGGAACAGGTAGAACACATATACCGTGACATCCAAGACCATCAACCAAATGTTAACTTTCTAGTTCCAGGACCGCTGCACAGTGGTCCGGATCGTCGAAAAGAAAAAAGAAAAAAACTGGTTATATAGAATTGTAGTGTATTATCTCCTTTGAGTGATTCACGTGTTAAACATTTAATATTTATCAACATTATTAATTTTTTTTATTAATGTTTTTCGGGTAAAAATATTTCTCATTCAATCAGCTTTCGATTGAAAAAACATGAAGTTGCTGGGCTTTGCCGCGAAATGTGGAAACGCTCAGTTTTTGTGAAAGAATTAATAAATTGATTTCCATACAGGATTTTTGCGGCTATTTGCGACTTTTCAAATGAGACGCTAATTACGAAGGCCACACGGGCAGGAATTTGCGCGAGTTTAGGCGCGTGTTTGCCTATTATAACAATTTTATGACATAGTAATTTTAATTTACACAGTTTTCAGTGTTTTCCTATTTAGATATTCAATATTCTATTTAGTTAATGTTTTTTTTTTAATTAATTTATTTTAAACAATTATCAAATATAATTTAAAAAATATAAAGGAAAATGTTCTCACATGGTAAGTTCAAAATGATTCAACAATGGTACTACAACCACGGACTAAGTTTTCTTAATAGAAGTGAAAAATATAGGTGTTGGAGGTAATTCCTATAATGGACCTGTTACCAGGGTATTGTGACAGGTGCCTAAGAGATCTTGAAACGGATAGTGCTAGTGACAGTGAGGCCCGAGTGCCCCACGACTGTAAAGAAAGTTACATCAGGTAGGTAAAGCCGTCAATGCAATTGTTGTTCTTCTAATGAAGTGTCCTTTTTTATGTTTGTTAAACCTTGTATCGAACAATTCGGAAATGTTAAAGGTTCCTAATTCAAAATTGCCATATACCTTTTCTTACGTTTTTGCAAGTTCGCAATATGATTTTTACATTTTTATGTGATAGTGAACATTTAATCATCAATATCTCCAAGTATATTGATCCTGTGAAAAAGGAAAGATTAGTTTCAGAATGAGCGTTTCAAAATACAGAAAGAAATATCATAAAAATCAAACGAACACGAATTCTGTAAAATTTTGTAACATAGTGTAAATGATTTGTATATATGTACAACCGAAAAAAATGGGTACAATTTAAAAATTTAAATATCTATCCAATGTTCAAAGAGTGTATTTAAATAAATGTTTGTGTATGGTTTATTTGTTTAAATAATTATTATTTCATCAGTACTGACTCACCTTTCACTCGATACAACTGAATAAGGGGTTCGAAATCAGGAATTCGAAAAACTATTATAAAACAAATTTCATGCTCTTATAGGATTTTTTTCAATTTGATGAACGTATTAGATTTGCCATTCTGAATTTTGATATTTTTATGACATATTTAAAACCAACAACCGACGCAATGTTTCTTAAATGGACTTCATAAAATTGTAGTCATATTCAGAATGTGTTAGCTGCCATATTGGGTCCGCCATTTTTAATTTTGCAATTTTGAAAACAGATTTGGAATTAGGGACCCAAAAAGTATTTACAAAATAAATTGCATGTCAGTCGGATAATATTTCGACTTTTGACCACCTTTTCGACGATCCGGGCCACTGTGCGCTGGTGGATCTGGAAGAATCGTCCAGCATCTTCAGGGTCACGGCTATCTACAAAGGACGAAAGCTCACTGCTCAGTATCCTATTGGATATTCCATGGTTGGAACCCATCAAGTACATGGCGTGTACGAATTACACTCGGTATCAGTATTCCAACCTGTTTTGAGAAATGACTCAGAAAGAGCATACATTCGTCCCGATTTCTCCCACCTGGCCGTTGGGGAATCTCAGAGAACACATATCTTGATGACCCATGAAGAAATAGAGTCTTGCGTGGTACTTCCATATCATAGGATTTGCGAAAGCAATTCACCTCTCAACGAGGACGCAAAATGAAAAATTTGCAAAAGCAGGTTCCTGCTGAATCCAGAGATTATGACACGCAAGAGCTGTAACGTTCAAATTTCCCACAATAAACAGGGTCAATGGACGAGAAATGCCTCGTTAAATGGATGGTTCAACACATTGATCAAACCAATCACCGCAAAATTGCTCGGCCCTAATCAAACAACTGAGCTGGTTCAGCTAGACCAAATTGGAATAAAACAACTGGCAGCTGGATACCAGCTTCGAACCAACGAACGGATCTTTCACCTGTTCGCATGGGCAAACAGTGAATATTATCGTCTCTTGGAAGTAACGTTCATTGTACGCAGGCATAAGACATTATCTACAGTTTGCTTAGTTCTTTGTTATTTTGAAAGTGATGTGCTCCTTTATTTCCACACCTCAATGTCACATGCATACCTGGAATTTCCATTATAGTGATTTAAATTAACACCTCAACACTGCGTTATCAAAAACTAATATAATGCGAATGGCAAACGTCGCTGCTGCACAGTGGTTTAGATGATACGGAAAGGGATCTATACTGAAAAAATGAGTTTTTTAAAATGAAATATCGATGTCGATCTATCAACCAGTATTTAAAGTACATGAAACTACAAAAATAATAAGAATGTATAATTATTTTAAGAAATTCTTCAGGTTCAAAGTTCAACGACTTTAGAAATCGCTCTCAACGCCTGATATATACCCATATATACCTTAACTTTAGGAGGTGCTGTGTTAAGACCATTAAAAAATATTCAAAAAACGATTATATAGAATTGTAGTGTATTATTTCCTTTAAGTGATTTGAGTATTGAAGATTTCATATTTATCAATATTATTTATTTTTTTATTCATGTTCCACGGGTAAAAATATTTCTCATTTAATCAGCTTCCGATTAAAAAAACATTAAGACGCCAACCTTTGCCATAAAATGTGGAAACGCTTAGTTGTTGTGATAGAATTAATGAAATGATTTCCATGGAAGATTTTTGCGGCAACTCGCGACTTTTCAAATGGGACGCTAATTACGAAGGTAACAGGCAGAAATTTGCGCGCGTTGAGGCGCGTGTTTAGCTAGTATAACAATTCAATGAAATAGTGATTTCAATTTACATAGTTTTTAGTATTTCGCCTTGTATTAAACAAATCGAAAATGTTAAAGGTTTTTAATTGAAAATGGCTAGGGTAAGTCAGGGAGAAATGGAACGGTGGGAGAGATGGAACATCTTCTCCCCCTTAGACTATTCGGCCAATGGTGACGGCATTTAGTGTAAATGTGTCCCTCGACACGTAAACAAAAACTTGTGTCGAATAGTTTCGCTATGGCGATTGCCCAAAAAGTTATTCTACGTCATAGTTTGCGAATCGCGTTTTGAAGGCTGGATAATTCTGTACACTAGATTGCGTGGCCAGTTTTGGCAAGTGATAATTATTTCTTCGTGTTAATATCATTGGTACTAATTATTGGGACCTCATAAAAGGTACGTACACCGACAGTGACTTCTTTCGGTCGCGTCTGCAGTTACTATATACTGATCTATCGCTCCCTGTTTATCGGGAGAGATGGCACATTTTTTTCTGGGAGAGATGGAACGGATTGTTTGATGATTTGAATTCAAGTTTGGTGTCCTTGCGTGTTATGAATTTTCATAATTTGCTAAAAATCATTGAAACCAAAAAAAAATTGTATTGTATTGACTGCTTTCGAAAAGAGAAGAAGAAGAAGTGAATGCCTGCAACTACTCGTATCACTGGTTTTGTAACTGAATTCTGTTGACGAGATTTTGTTTTCTGTTCACACGTTTTTTGTTCACGAGACGTAATAATTACAAAAAACCTTTTTTCTATATTATTGGAGTAATTTTGTAATATTTTGGTGTGAAAAATCAATTTTCAGAGTCACGTCAACTGAGTTTTCCATCTCACCCGCAATGTTTCATCTCACCCGCAAATAGAAAATCCATATCGCGGTTATAAAGTGAAGGGTTTAAATCAGAGAAAATTGCATACATGATTTGCAGATATGTCAACGAGATGATATAGGAGCCGATCAAAGAAAAGTGTTCCATCTCTCCCCGACTTACTCTATATTTTTTTCACGTTTTCGCATGTGCACAATATGAGTTTTCATATTGTATGTGATATTGAACAGTAAATGTTGAATATCTCCGAAAATATTCATCCTACGAAAAAAAGAACGTTAGTTTCAGGATCAGTGCTCCAAAATACATAAAGATATATTATAAAAATCGGATAAACACTAATTTTGTGAAATTTTGAAACATAGTGTAATATAATGATTTGGATATAAGTTAAACCTACAAAAATGCATACAATTTTAAACTTTAAAATTTTAAAATGTATGCAATGTTGAAAGAGTGGATTCAAATGAATGTTTGTGTATTGTTTATTTGCTTACCTATATATTATTTCGTCAGTACTGACTAACGTTTTACTCGATACAATATATAATATATCGACACCACCATTCAATATGAGTCTATCTGCTGACAGCGCCGTGTATGAGACTATGTGCTGTGTGTAAGCATAGGGAATAGTCTCATACAGGGCGCTGTCGGCACATAAACTCATATTGAATGGAGGCGTCGATATATAATATAATATATATATAATATGTACAATATATATAATATATATATATATATATATATATATATATATTTATAAATAAAATAATAATAATAATAATAAATACATTAATAGCTTCAAGGATCTTTGGTATTCGGTTTTAATTCCTTGGGATTCGAACCGAAGGGCCTATGACAAAGCCACCGGACG
>CAKNYM010022739.1:22310-38589 GCA_932195095.1 Andricus curvator | reverse complement strand
TCTTGATCATCGGCGCTCTTGGAAGTGCCAAGGTTTCACTGGTTAATAGCCTGAAAAGCATCCCTGCGTGTCAAAAAAATGCTGAGACACTTGCGGGGAAAATGCAGAAGGCGGTCGTCCTTGGGTCGCTCCGTGTCCTCAGGGTGCACGAGACTTTTGCCGGACCATCGTATTGAGTTCGTCGCAGACTGTAACCACCTATCTCACGGTCATGAGACGTGGTTACAGCTGAAATTTTACCGTGATTTCGCTGGGAGCGGGTGCAATTTTTTAGATTAGCACCCGCTCCCGGCGAAATCCTGCGGTTGTCCTTATGACAAACTTTTAACTATATATATATATACAGGAATCCGTGTCATAATACAAGACACGTCGGTATAGTTGCGACAAGTAATCGTACAACTTCAATCGGGCTTGCGCTGTCGTATACGCTGCAATGACGACGATCGTATTAGGAAGATGTGTGACTGCCTCGTCTCTGTATGCCCAACAAAGGTACAGCATTTTGTCGTTTGCAGGTACGATAGTCCTTACTTCGATTTCCGGATTAAGTGGCATGCGTATTAATTTTTCCTGTGTTCTCACAATCTCTGTTTGAGGTGAATCATTTCGCTGACCAAACTTACCGCAGAAAGAGTTAGGGCATAATTTTGCCATGGATCGCAAGCCGGGATTTTTATTAATTTTTTGGCGATCGAGTTTGATCCCTTCTGCCTGTCCGTATTGGCGTAGGTATTCAAGTTTTGAAGCCTCATCGATGCAATATGATGGCCACCCACTTGCTTCTTGCTTAAGCGTTAGGGAACATATTGATATATGCTGCAAAAAGACCGACCTTGTGAGTGACTGGATCATACTGAACAACCCTGTATTGCCAAATTCCTGATATTTCTACGATTTTGTAGCCTAGTTTTATTGCTCTTTTCGGTTCAAGGGAAACCCAGGTACCTTCAAACACACGCTGTGATGCATCTTCATGCAGACATTCACCCTGTTCAAGAGTTTCACAGCACGTGCGATAGAGGGAAAATATTCATTTACCATGCATACGAACAGGCAGAAGGGGGTGATAGAGCTTTCGAGGTGGCAAAACTGTACAACGCACTAAACCTTCGGCTTTGCTAAGATCGTAATTAGGACCTGTAAATGATTTACACTTCAGAAGCAACGTACAATGTCGGATGCCCTATAGGAAACACGCCTATCTTCGAGATAAAAGGATACAAAGAGCAAACTTCTTTATATTCAATTATCTCTCCGTCTTTCACCTCGTAATATGATTTAGTGTTTCCCGCGCGACCTCCGTAAAAAGCATCACAAGAATTTAATATTTTATCTAGTTTTAGAACGGGATGATGTTTTAAAAATTGACTCAGACCTTTGCCTTTTTTTTAAAACGCCTGAAATCGCATTCCCACATTTCCGTGACTTCGTAACCGTATCTTTAAATTTTAGAGGTCAGAGCGCGCGTACGTTCATAACGATCATTCATGCTTTCCCTAGATTTCGCGACTATTTTATCTCTACCCGTGTTATTGCATCGTTTGAAACCATGCCAAAAACAGCCGTGAAAGTGGAAAACATGACGGGTTCCGGTATCGTCTTCTTGAAAGTACCCGTCTGCAATAGGCCCTTCACGAAGGCTCCCTACCCCTATCAGCGTGTTGAATCTCTACACCAAGCTCTCTTTCCATAAATAAAAGCCATTCGATTGAAATTCTAGACTGATTATCACCGTACCTGTACCCACCTCTCGATATAATCTCTATTGTCTGCTCTCGTAAAAAATGTTAACAAAAAAATAAATTGCAGGCCCATGGAATCGTGGGGGACTCAGTGAATGGGCAAACATTTCCGCATTCAAGAAATATCTTACGAAACGCAATACATGCACAACGTAAGATATCCACATCGTTTTCGTAATAAGATACTAGCTCATCCCAAAAATTAAAGTGGTAATTCGGATCAAGATTTTTTTCCTCGTACCATGTTGAAAATTGTTTTCGATCCTTTTTACTCATTGTACCCGGAGAATAAAATTTAATTGAGAGAGGGGGACAAAAAAAGGATCTACAAAATCTCGCAAGGGATTGTCACGAGCAAACTCGAATTCGCGTATCAATTCACAGTGTTGATAAGATTTTTTAATATTCTGTACATGAATGCACCAGCTGCATACCTATTGGGCTACGTAAAGATTTACCTTGTGTTCATTTACGCTAGAATCTGTGGTTCGAAATAATATAAAAGAAAAATCACAGGTTCCGATTATACACAATCGATTATCAATTTAAAACTATCATCAATGCGGAACTCGGCGACACTCTGAGTGACCATTAAAATTAAATTCCATGAATCCTCGAAATGGCAATTACGTACATATCGAAATGATAGACCCACATCATCCTGTGTAAAGTTATCGGTTATGAATTTAATACCGATTAAATCGCGTTTTTCATATGGACTTATAATAAATTGAAATACTTCTCGCACAGCCGATTCGAGCCACTCTATCGGACAAATTGTTTCGCCAGGTGTGTAGCGGAATCGTAATTCCATTTCGCTATCCTGTAACCCGAAATGTGGATAATTTTGATTTTTCCTACATATAATTGAAAATTTTGAATTTGATGGTAATTCACCACCATGCCTAGACTCTATCTCGTCCTGACTCTCATCTCCGCTGAGATATGGCTCTATTGTGTCTTGCTCGCTCTCGGTCGAACGAGGTCTTATTCTACCATGGCCTCGTTGAACACACGGCACAGAGGTTGACACAGTTTCTACGTACAAAAAAGCCGCCACAAAAAACATTTTGATTTGTAAAAAATACTAGTAGTAAAAATATTATTTCTTAAATAAAAATGAAGCTAGCAGATAACTTAATAATGGACATCAGTAGAAAACTATTACTACTGTATTAAAAAATAACACTTGAATAAATTTATATAGTTTCTACTTTTTTTAGATAACAGAATTACTAATAAATGGCTTACATTTTAATTTTTAATTTTCAAATTTATTTTTAGTTTTTAAATAATTTTTTAATTTTTGAGTAAATTTTTAATTTTTTAATCAATATTGATTTTGTTACTCTACTTGACTATCTTAAGTCTTTTTTTGCTTATATTCTTGATAAAGACTTCAATATATTGAAACTTTATGTGAGGGATCTCGCAAATTAAGTGAAGGGTAAGGAATTGGAGCGTCGAGAGAATGGTTGAAGTCAATGATTTAAATCGAGTTTACACATAAATGGTTTATTAACCAACTTTCAGTAGGCTGAATCCGAACCGGACGAGGAAGCCAAGATCGAGTGGGGGAATTCGGGAACTCGGACGGTGATACCAAGATCCTGGAATGGTTATGAAGCGTCGGTGGCAATGCTATCGTCCTGAGGTAATGTGGCGTCGTTGTGGGTACTAGAGGGTTCGAGTTACACGATCACGGGTTCTGGTAGGCCGCACAAGACTGACTCTTGAGGACCAGGATTTGGTTATTAGAACCAGGAAGTGGTACTTTCCCCACTCCTGGTCTTAGGCCCGCAGGGTCGTACGGTAGCGGGGTGCTTGTAACTTTGTTACATTTACTCTAAAATTGAATCAGTAAAATGTCACTGATTCTCATTTAAAATCCACTGTTTTATGCTTTCTTACGATTACAAACAGTAAAAAATCCAAGGTCAATCAGTGGAAACTCACTGACATTTTCACTAAATGACACCGAAATAATAGAAAATTTGAGCGAAATTGAACTGATTTGCTAATGGATTTACACTAATATAAATCGCAGTAAGAAAGTCACTGCGTATCACTGAAACTTCACTGACTCATGTGTTGTGAGTAATATTTTCACAAGATAAAAATTCACTGGTATATGTTATTACACTTTTCAGATCATATAAAAATAAGACAACTTGTATTTTTTACGATTCAAAGGACAAAACAGTGTTTTTCAATTACAAGAACTGCAAAAATGTAGTCTTATGACAGTTGTATTTTTTTATGGTTAAAAACACATTTTGCACAAAAATGTTGAAAATGTAATTGATGTTATCTCAGCTTCAATTCAAAAAGGAAAGAAAGAATTGTAAAGAATTACGTGAATCAAAGAAAATGTAACGCTAAATATGCCTAATTGAATATTTTGAAACTTTATTTTATTTTATTCTATAAACTTTATTTAACTTCATTTTAAAATTTATGTACACTTTTTAGTATTATTTTTTGCACTGTGATGCCCTGCCGATCAATTATATAGTACGAAACAGAGATTAAAACTAACGACTTACCAATTTCATCATCCCTCTCCACATATGACCGCTTTCTAGCCTCCTTGTCATCGTATTCGTTCACATCTTCCTCCTCGTCCTCTTCCACATTCTGCTCCTCATCCTTTTCTTCATCCTCCTCAGAATTGTCAACACTATAAAATATCACTATTGTTTCTCTGAACTTCACTTTCTGAACCAACAGCTACCACGTCCTCGTCGTCGTCAATGAAGATGACATCGGGTGCCGCAGGTGTTATCACGGGCACTGATAACGATGATGGTCAATATACAGCCGTATAAACCATTACCGTATCATCATCATATTGGTCCACGATTCCGGGTGCTGGAGCTGACTGACTTGTAGGTGGCTGAGAAGGAGGAGGCTGAGATGTTGAAGGGTGGCTGTTACCATCATCTTCGGATATTTCCCCAAGAGCTGGAAGATAAAATAAAAATTATTATGAGAACACTGAGGTCTTAACCGAACGTGTCTTGCCTTTATTGCGACTTTCTTACAACAACTTTCAGAACATAGGTACTCTGCGACAGTTAGTCAAGGACTGAATAATGCGCCACAAGGGCGGTCCTAGAAACACACAAAACAAAGGAGTGCTCTCATGCTCAGGGACGACTTGATTCGGAAGCTAGCGCACCCTATATTCTAACAAATATAACTCATTTCGACTTACCATTTCTGTAGAACTCTTTAAGCCTGTCGAGTCGAATTTGTTGCTCATCAATCTCTCTTCTTCGGGTCATCATCATTTAACGCACAATCGCGTTATCGCCAATCACTCTTAAAACGCGATCGACCCCGACTCCATCAAGGAATGTCAGCAGAAATTTGAGGATTAACCTTAACTCACATTCCTGTAAGTCTCCTGACATTCCACACATGGTGATGATATTCGCCAATATCGTTGCCACGAACATTTTACTAAGGTTTGAAAAAAAGGTTTTAGGAAAACTTGAAAAACAAGAGAGCTGTTGCTTCTTGCGTTGATCAAGCGAAACTGTGGATTTGAAGCTGAACAGGGTTCCTACATCAAAACATCAAAGGTGCATGGGGGTGGTGGGGAAAATCAGGCTTTTACAACGAGAACCTATGATCTTGAAGAAAATTCCGAGGTATTGGGAAATATAGACAATTTTTGCATTTTAAGAATTCCTATTGGAAATACGTAATGATCAATCAGGTGCTTTGCCACACCTTCATTTTGCATGGAAACCATTGTCAGAATTTACCCGAAAATGATAAAATCTCCAAATATGGAGCAAAGTATTAGACAACAACCAGCCTGGTGGTTATTAGAAGAGGTCATATACTCACACTCGTGTGCAAACTCTGATTGAGTTTGCAAACGAACGGTAATATCCGAAGTGTTTTGCCGCAAATGTATTTCGAATTTAACAAGATTTTGAAACGGTTCAGTATTATCTAAATAACTAACAAACATTTACACGTCTATCACTGAACCGGTAAAGGTTGTCTGCAAAACGTCTCAGCTTCACAATCTCTCTCTCTTTATTTACCTGTGGTACGAGGCTATTACGGATAATAATCTCTTTCAATTAATGCAGTATAAAAACTGCCGCACCGCACAAATGCCTCAGTTATACTCTCAAAATTTCAATATATAACATATCGCAGTCTCCAAGTCAGACGATCGAATCTAGTATCAATCATAGCGAAGCCTTACAAGATTTGATAGTGAAAAGTGTCTCAAAAAAACGAATTTGTCCTACAGATATGTCATTATCATTATCTGAAAGTGGGACAGTGAAAAAAGCAAAATATTCACCCCGTCAACTTCTGATTCCTGCAACAATCTACGAATTGAATAACTCCTCTTCAAAAAAGGTTATTCTTGGTTTGGAGATTCAATCCGACGGCTCTTTTGAACCAGTTATACGTATCTTGGATAACAAATCTCATGGAATATCCTTCAATCGTGATGAATGGCTTCAATTGCAACGAAAATTCGATGTCGTTTGCTCCTACTTGGAGGATCGATGCAGCAGCCTTAACAACGACTTCCGTTTTCACCCGATTAAATTGGACGTCATAACTTCTTTTTACAACCTCCTATAATGCAAAAGCTATTTTAATGGAGAAGATAGTACAGAACAAGACAACGACAACAGCAGTCTCAGCAGAAAAGAACGAGACGCAAGGAAAAAATAAGAAACTCTATATCCCCGGCCTTGTTCTTCAAGCACCCACATTTCAAGGTCTCGTCAACATCGTCGTTTGCAACGATGAACACATCAGGAGCATGGAGAGAATTTCATCGAATGTCAAGCTCTGCAAGAATATTTTCACGGAAGAATTGAGTGCTTATTTTTTGGCGGAGAAAATACACAGGCCATCCAGTGAATTTGTGCGTCAAATGGTGAATGTGAAATTTGAGTACTTTAAGCAGCAGATAAATTTTGTGAAATATCATGTATTCTAAATGTAATGTGTAAAATATTTAAAAAGCTTAATGAAACTTAAAAAAGTTTTTTCGCAGCTTTTGTCCATACATTCAATTTCAAAATATACCGAACATGTGTTTGATAATAATTCTTTTGTAGAAAAAACATTTTTCAATTTTATACAAAAAATAGCTCAGACAAAATTTTAATAATAAATTTTGTGATTTTCAATGATCAAAAATGCTTGTCTTGTGTCTTGTCTTGTGCTTTCTCTTCTTGTGTGTGTGGGTACTATGTGAGAGTATGTGTATCCATTTTTGGAATGAAAATATTACTTGACATTGTTAAACAAGCTTTGAAACTGTTATCTAAAACCACTTTCCGAAACTGAAATGAAAATGCTTTTAACTAATATCAGATCAATTAAGATAAGACAGGATCTTGCCATGGGCACTCGAAAACAGGTTGTTGGGGCTTTTAGTTGTTCAAATTGAGCAGGTAGCAGCTTGCAAAATCCACACGAGGGCAGTTTGTAAAGGTTTTTTACTTGTTCAAATTGAAAAGTGTTTGAGGGACTAAAAACATCATAAACTCTCTATTATTCTCTCTATCTTTCTGTTAATAATGTGAGATAATAAGTGTTGGGGGTAAATCAAAATTATACTTTTTAAAGCAAAGGCCGGCGCGGGTGGGCCAACGCGTGAGATCGCCTGATGATAAGCTGATCTAGGCGATCCGGGAACGCGGGTACCGGGTATTAGCTGATTTTCGGCATGCGAGCCAGGCTCTAATAAGCTCAAAAAGCCTGGCCCGTGCGCGGAACCGAAAAAAGCTTATATATGTTCCACACTGTCCGCGGTTACATGCTGATTAGTTTTCAGAAAATACTTTTTGAAGTATTAATTTCAAATAATATCAGATTCAATTAAATATTTATTTTAATTGATATTAACATTAATTAATTATATAGTAGTAGTAGTAGTATACCATTAAGCCATTTCCCTTTCAGGGTAGGCGTGCATTAATAATAATTAATTATATAATTAAAATTTTTTTTTAAGTTTAATTTATTTTTTTTTTAGTTTAATATGAATTAATTTATTAATTAATAATTTATTAATTATGTTATTTTATTATAAATGATGAACTATAGTAAATTATATATCAGTCTAGAAAATGGATCCTCGTTGGCAACATCCTTTCACTGATATGGTTGGCGGACCAAGCGGATGCAAAAAAACTTGGTTTGTCAAAAAATTCTCAACCTACATCAATGTCCTGTGCGATAGACATTTTGAACGTATTTTTTGTACTATTCAAAATGGCAGTCGGGTTATTCTGAATACGGCAAAACCATAGAATTTTGAGAAGGATTACCGCAACCGGCTGATTACTCTAACGATAATGACCGTCCTTAGCTCATAATTATCAATGATCTTAGGTGTGAATCTTCAAACAATACAATTGTAGATCTTTTCACTAAAGGCAGTCACCATAAAAATATTAGTGTTATCTTTATATCGCAAAATTTATTTCATCAGGGACATGGACAAAGGGATATATCACTCCATGCAAATTATATTGTTGTTTTTAAAAATCGTCGAGACCGAGCTCAATTTCAACATCTTGCTCGAAAAATAAATGCAGAAAATCCTCGTTTTTTACAAGAAGCCTATCAGGACGCAACATTTAAGCCTCATGGTTACCTTCTTCTCGATTTAAAACAGTCTACACCCGATAATTGTCGTTTCAGAACGAATATCTTTCCAACCGACGGTTTTTCATATGTGTACATACCTGTCAAAAATATATAAAGAGGTGCTCTAATTGATGAGATACTAGTTGTACGTATGTAATGACGTCGAGTGCACGTAAACACATTGGTGAAAAATACACAGTGGCATTGCATGTACTCTGTCGCCTCGATCGTAATCAACGAAAAGCAGTTCTGAGCACAGCCAATGCAAAACTCGTAAAATGTATATGCGAGTGTGCTCTAAATATTTTGGCAGGGAATATACTTTTGAAAACACACGAAAAACACAAGTTAAAAAAGCATAAACATACTTTACGAAAATTGGCAGCATCGAAGGGTATTTGGGAAAATAAAAAACGATTTATCATTCAGAACGGTGGATTTTTACCATCATTACTCTCACCGAGTATCGGTAGTCTTCTCTCAAATATTTTCACCTCATCTAATTCACGAGAGTAAGTTTCCCTCTTCCATTTAGCAATTATGAAACATTTGAGAAAGATGATTTTGGTGCCAAGCGAGCAGGTAGAAAAATTGCTACAACAAGGTTCCGGCTCAGAGACTAATACTGGAAATACGAAAGCGCACACTCCCTCGATGAATCCTGTAGATAATATCTTCTATGGTGCTAACTACAAAGTTCCCAATCTCAACAATACGACCCAAACTTCAGGTAATATTATGACCAGGCTCGATGCTGAAATGAGTCAAATATTACATTCTCCATTCTCGAAAGATGAGCGTGAAAAATGGAAAGTGTATCAACAAGTTTTATACAAATTTTTATTTTTTACCCAGGAAACATGAAAACATAAAAAATCGAATAAAGGGCAGGATAATTAGAAAAATTAAAATATGAGTTTTGCAACCAATAATAATGATAATGATGATGATGAGGGGGAAGATTATTCTTAAAATATTGATGATATTATTGCAACTATTCCAAAACCTTTTAGAAATGAAGGAAATGTTTTAATCCAACGACTTTGTGAACCAGATGTACGAAAACGTGTAAAATGGGGTTCTGATTGTTCTCTCTTTATAGATGGTAAATCTGTGAAAAATGAAAATATTAGTGATCTAATAAGCGATGGATTGAGGTTGAGAAAAAAGGTAAAACCGGCGGGGCGATGCCAGTTTGCCATGATCCTTCGTGAAATCCGCATGTCTAGAGAGATTGTCGGAAATAGAGAATGTTGGAAATAAGATATAATCTTTTCGAGAGAGACAGGTAGTCGGCGTAGCCCCAAACTATCGCCTGGACTTTATGACTCGCCAATAACGAGGTATAGACAAGTATCACTGACACCCCAGGTAGAAGTAGGAAGCGAGCAACACCTTGCAGCACGGGTTCAGCTGAATCTCAAGGGACGAGAAGGAGTAGTAGTCAGTGGAAAACATTGTTTCTAAAACCATGAAATTATTACAAGAAATATATTTTGACCCATCTCATGAAGCCTCTTACGCGGGTATTGAAAAATTCGCAAACGCTGTGCGTGGAAGTGTCTCACGTGCATAGGTTAAAATCTCAAGATATGTACATATAATCTACACATACCAATTCATCGACGTTTCAGAATAATAAATTACGATATATCAAATATAGATGATTTATAGGAAGCAGATTAATTGGTTTAAGGCATTTAAAAGATTCTAACGATGGATACTTGTATCTGTCTGATGGTGATTGACGTGCTGAGTAAATATGCTTGGGTCGACCCTCTTAAAGATCAATCTGTGAACGAAGTGAGAAAAGCTTTTGAATGTATTCTCGAGGAAAGTAAGAAACGATTTCCCATCGGTCTTCAAACCGATAGAGAAAAAGAATTTCTCGGTGCAGGTTTTCAAAATTTTTTATCAATTCGAGGCATAAAATTTCGTGCCGTACGTGATCCAAATGTTAAGGCTGCTGCAGTTGAGCGATTCAATCGCACACTAAAAGAACGTATGTGGCGCTATTTCACACACAGTCATACTCATCGTTACATTGATGTCTTACAACAGACTTTACAGGGTTATAATAATGCGCGACATTCTAGTATAGGAATGCGACCATCAGAGGTTACCTTGGAAAATGCAGCACACGCCCGTTTAAATATTCAAACAAAGTACGGTGGAAAAGCCTTGCGTTGTAAAAAGCCTAAATATAAGGTCTCCGATTACATACGGACCAGTAGAGAGAAAGGCGCCTTTGCGAAAGGTTATGAAGCTGGATGGACAGAAGAGATTTTTGTGATAAAACGAGTAATTAAAGGTCTTAGAAAAAATCCATATGTTTTGCTGGTCACAAGATCTGACTGGTGAGAATATAGACGGAGTTTTTTACGAGAGAGAACTATCGGGTGTGAAGAAATATACTGATATTAATGAGACAGAATTTATAATTGAACAAGTGATACGTAGTAGGAAGAAGGGTCCTAAAAGCCAATCACTTGTAAAGTGGATGGGATATTCTGATAAATTCAATTCCTGGATACCTGCTACTGATCTAAAAAATTACAATGGATAACGATCAATTTCACCTAATTTTACCGAGCAATAGCAGTATGAAGTATTTTCCGCATAATACTACGAGTCGCTTCACTACACAACTGCCTCACGAAATACATGTACAGGGTCGTTGAGCTGTTGGACTTACAGAAATTCAATTTCCAAGAACATTTCTTCATGTAAGACATGAGTCACCTGATCGAATGGAAAATTGCATAGCTTTAATATCAAATGTACCCAGTAGTATAAATGAAGAAAAAGATGACGAAAATTACGAGGGAAAAATGAATGAAGCGAAAATTGACGGTGAAGATTTACTTGTTAAATACACGCTTCCTTACGTTCTTAAAGAGGACGCCGAGTTGTCTGAGCTTAATGACAATTCCATTGGAGATAAATGCAGCACAGGTATGCTAACTGGGAAATGGTGAACTCCTATTGTCTCCGAGTTTCGACCTGGCGTGTACCCTCAGGTAAACGATCTAGTCCGAGCGATAAAATAAACACCGATTGCTCGAGAATGCGTAGGATTAATTTTCCAAAAAGACAAAGATTTTTATGTCAAAGTTGAAAAAATTTTTCAAGACGATTGTAAGATAAAGGGACGGCATTTCCTTCCAATCAGTAAAAAGTATCTTGTATACTTGGTTTTGTACCACAGCAATTAATATCAAATAATCCTTATTATGCTAATCACCCTTCATATCTGGCACGTGGTTTACCCGAGAAAATGTTTGTTTATTGCGATATTTGGGAACCTCACATTACGGGTGATGCAAAAACACCGCTTTTACGTATTATACCTGTCGATACCCGAAACTACATTTTTGCATCTACACAAGTTACACAGTTTTCAATTTCAAATTACATTTCACTTCATCATACCGAATTTCGCACGATGGAAATAGATATAAGAGATCATGTTGGACTGCATATACCATTCGAGTTTGGCACTCTGACAGTGACACTTCTATTTAAAAAACTTGATTAGAGAAGAAGAAGAAAACAACATTAAATGCTTAAGTAATAATGAGTTATTACGTAGATTACCACACAACACAAGTAGGTGGAGGGAGAATATCAAAAGTTTATGTCGGATCGTTAGAGAGGTCATGGAATCGGCAGTTTTCTAGGTGGGCTTTTTGGACGAGTGCTGCTGATACTAGCGCGAGGTGCGCATACAGATGGTGAGGAGGCACTTCGAATAGGTATTAACGTTTCAAATGATGTCGATAGCAAAGTACCACTCATTCAATGCGCGTTTCAAGAAATCTGGTCAAAAGTTGAAAAGAAAAGCATTGGATAAAATTTATAATCTTATGAACGGGTCGGGTTATAAATTTGGTGTGAAAAATTTCAGACCTCAGTTACCCGGAGTTCGTCTTATAGAGAGTATCACGCTGGTTAGAAAAGAGATTAAGCGAAAAAAGGTTAAGAGGCTTGGTACAACGCATAAATCGAAGAAGAAGCAAAGAAAGGAGTAAAAAATAGGAAATCTAAAAAGAGAATCAATAGTAGTAAAAAAATGAAAAATAAGAAAACACAGAAGAAAAAAAAGCGTAAAAGTAGCGTAGGAAAAAATCGTTCAATTTCGGACATTTTCAACAGTTAATAACTAGATTATTATATAATGTCCTTTTTACACCAACATTCTAGCGAGTTTTTGACAACTGAGCTAGATCTTTTCTCTGGAAGGACCGGCAGAAATTTCCACGAATGCAGCCAGCCTGAAAAGTGTAACTGTGATAAACAATTTACTTCATTCGATGTTCAATCAGGTGGACGTGTATTTCAATCAAAAACTCATTTCTCCTCCAAACAACGCATACGCGTACAGAGCTTACCTGGAAACATTAATCAATTATGGATCGGTCATCTGCATTGCGACATTTTCAATCAAAACAAATTTCTTCTCAACGGAGTCGAGATGCGTCTTCGACTCGTACGTACAAAAGATGCTTTTTGCCTAATGGATCCTGTCAAGACATGCAGTTTACACATTTTGGAAGCGTTCCTCCTTGCTCGTCGTTCAAAAATGAGCCCAGGAATTTTACTAGCACACGCGAAAGCTCTAGCACAAGGAACAGAAAAATACTCGATAACAAGAGTCGAGGTCAAAGCGCTTACTTTAAGCGGCGGTATTCACGGTGAAACTCTTGATGATGTTATTCTCGGACAGTTGCCTAAAAGAATAATTATCGATTTCGCAGAGAACAGAGCTTTCAACGGTAATAGAGAACTTAATCCATTCAACTTTCAAAATTACAAGATTAATTTCTTATCTCTTTACCTCTGCAACAAAATTTTTCCTAAAAAAATTTTTACGTTGATGCTTATCACACTCTTTTCTCTGGCAGTGGTATTCACTTTCTTAATGAGGGTAATGATATCGATAGAGGTGATTACTCGAAACGTTTCTGTCTTTTTGCTTGTGATCTTACCCTGATCTTTCTGCAAATTGTTATTCTCACTGGAATCTTGTAAAGCATGGAACTCTACGAATAGAGGTGCGTTTCGGAGAACCACTAACAAACACTGTAAATCGTATCGTATAAGCTGAATAGGATAACGTTTTGGAAATTGAGGAGTCTAGACGTTATTGTTGATTTTGGAGGATAATAAATCATTTTTGCCGCCGTCTTCATTTCTCGAAATCTCACACATCTGACATCCTAATGTACACCTGTATTTACCTAGGACAGGCTTGGACAGGAAATGAGTCTCTTTTTACACATATGTCCTTATCTCACTAAAATTCAGCGGTGTAAACATTGTAAGAAGGATGAGAAAAAAATCTTCAACATACGTCATTATATATGTATCTTTTTTGAAGCCCACAGACCATCTTACATTTCGTCCAAGGTTGTCTTTCAAGTCGGTTGTTTCCTTACGTGGATTCTTGTTTGTGCGTGGCACGCTACTCTTTATCACCGCCGTCTTCTTCTTCAAACTCATCACCAACAAAACTTCTTTTTATGTGAAAAATATTATGGACTTTGTGATTGATATTCAAGGGTCTCGTGATCTTGGAAATAACTTTATTTTAAAAGAAGTGGCCGTCATTGCAGTAGATCATAACTATATCGGACATCGGATAGCTGCACCATCTTGTCCCTTCTCGGATCTCTGTAGCGCTGCGAAAGAAAAAAGTAACTGGCTCACTTGTTATTTTCACGGCATCGAGTGGTTTGAGGGAGACACTTCTACGAAGTATCTACATTCTAATCTTCGAATGTCGCAAAATCAGCTGGTCAGATATATACCCGAGGCCGGGAAAAAGCTGCACTTTTTCAAGATATCATGAGTCGACAGATTATCAACGTAGAAGAATTAACCTATCCTACTTTTAAAAAACTGGAAATCAATCAACACTACTGTTTCCATCACGGCGTGAAAAAAGAAACATTTTTGCCATGTGCTGTCAATAACGCAACTAAGCTGAAAATCTGGCTTCAAAGTCAAAAACAAGAAAAAATATCGCTTCGTGGTGTCACTCGTTGCAGTCAGAGTACACTGAAAACAAATGACTGCTCTAAAATTCACACTCTTGGGACGGTGGTGATATTGAGGACGGTCGCTGACAACATACAGATTTCTGTTAAAAAAATCAATCAAATGAAGACTGAGGTTTCTAATCCTGTACTAGAACTGCCTCGACTTGGAAATCCTGGAAACAGAGATGGGCATTCTTCATATACTTCAATCACTTCAAGTAATACCGGGACATACGACTGGTGTATTCTCCGCGGATCGTATACCGGAGGTGTGGATGAGACCGGCTCCTTTAATTTTCTACACGGATCCACAAAATAAAAAAGGATTGCATTGATTGTTTGATTGATTTATTTATTTTGTCCTAGGGATTCCTATAAGGACACATATACTGTATACATTAGTGTACAAAAGTTGCATAACTCTCTATTATTACAAACTCACAGACAGCATTGGGTACATATTGACCGAAATGGCCGAAGAGCGTACATTGACAGCTATGGCCTACCGCCTCTTATTCCTCAACATCTTTATCGTCTGCGAGAAAACTGTACCCTATTCCGATGGAACACAGCAGAGTTACAAAAAATCCTCTTCGGATGTGTGTGGCCAGTTTTGCATTATGTTCTTGTATCATATGTGCAGTGGTGTTTCTTTGCGCGATTTTACCAAACTTTTTAGCGAAAATCTCGCAGAAAATGATCGCCTTGCATTGCATTTTTATAAAATGATTTAAAAAAAAATAAGATTAAGTCGAGTATTTTGCACAAACATGACGACAGTTTTCAAGGTGGTGATTATAATAAGGGGTCTATTAATACACATCTTGAATCATGTGTTCAATATTGTTATTCACAACTTGCTACTTTTTATCTACCATAGTGTACTTACATTTAATACTGCGCGCTACGTGTTACTTTTAAGTGTTTATCAAAATGTATTTTTGCGATATGTGTTTATTAATATCTATAAGTCTTCAAGTATCATATTTGTTAATTTTAAGTGCGTGTATCTCCTAATTATAAGCTACTTTTAAATTTTTCAGGCTCATCAACCAGTTTTTTCTACTTGCAGTTAGATGTAATTTTTTTTAAATTTGGTGAATAAATCTATTTTAATTGGTTTAAATGTAATCCTAATCTCTTTTTATTTATCATACCACTCCTTTGAAGAATATGTTTTATTATTCATATTCAAACATTGAAAGAAACTCATTGATATTTAATTCTTATTTAAAATCATTAAGAGTATAATCCTAGATTTGAATTACTAGAAATGACGTCAGAGGTCTCCCTATGCCCAGGAATTTTTATCTCCAGACATGGGTGCAAACAAAAGATAGACACACATGCACGTGCTCGCATCAGCTGTAGTTATCAGAGGCCAGGGGAGGGGGCATTTACATAGTGGGGGTCACGTATTTCACATATGCCTTCCCCCCACAGGGATCACTGGCCGAGGAGTGGGCGTAGACGGCGGCGGCTGTTCCATAGTTGTACCTCACTACCAGCGTTATCTCACTGATTTTCTGCATAATTAGGAATTTTGGTGCACAAAAACCGAAAGCTAAGCAATTTTGAGTCCTTTTCAGCATATAGGCTGGTGCGGTACTGAACTTGGACCTTTGTCGCATACAGTGAGGACATAGGTATTTTTGCTGATTAGTGCAATTTGTTGGTTAATTTGGTTTCTTATTTTCTAGACATTGGAGGTGCTCAAGATCCGGGTTTGTTACCACCTGGAGGAGCAGATCCTTTAGCAGCAGGAGGAGCAATACCACCTGGAGGAGGAGACCCTTTAGCAGCAGGAGCACCACCACCACCTCCTGGAGCAGACCCTTTAGCAGCAGG
>CAKNYM010022739.1:375-17055 GCA_932195095.1 Andricus curvator | reverse complement strand
CCCCCTTAATCCTTTAGTTCAACCCCAATTACCCCAACTCTGAAATAAGTCTTCAGGTAAGGTCTGACTCAATCCTGTGGGCTTTTCAATCTCAAAAATAGCCTGAAAGTTTGTTCAGGGGAGTGGGAAACTACAGAAAAGCAAATCTCCCAAGCAGAGTTATCTGCAGTTGAGTTCATTCTGAATCAACTTTTCATTCCATGTAGATACGCTGGCAAATTAAAGTTAATTTCGAATGAATTCGTATTATTTCGGTATAATTTTGATTGATTTTGCAGAATTCTGAGATAGTTTTTCATTCCACTTGGATCAAAAAATCATTCCAATTGTTTCCTTTCAAAATCCGAATTCATTTCGAACGATTACGCTGTCAATTCGAATAATTTTCACATTAATCCGAATGATTCCAGTGTCAATCTATTCTTATTCTGAATGATTCCACATCATCATGAACAAAATTTTCAATTTGCATTATAATTTTTTCTTGATATAAGAAATTTTCTAAAAGAACTATAATTATGACTTGGAACAGTGAACACTCGAAAAGAATTATAATTCTAAGCGGGGACAGGAGATTTCAGTGAATAATTATAACTTCGAGACAGGAAATTTCAGTGAAGAATTCTAATTTTAAGTTTGGAACAGGCAATTTCCCAATGATTTAGAATTTTGAGTTTGAGATGGTGAATTTTTTGAAAAAATTATAATTCTAAAATAGAACTGGGAATTTTAGATTCACTTTACAACAGGAAATTTCTTTATTAATTATAATTTTTACATTAGGACAGGAAGTTTCTCTAAGGAGATATAATTTTAATGGGAACAGAAAATTTTTGACATGGAATAAGAGTTTTGGGAAAGAATTTCAATTCAGACTGAGAAGAAGGAAATTAAAAAAATATCCCTTTTCCAAGTAAGAATTCGTGATAATTTGAAACTTTTCTCTTCCGAATGTTGGACAACGGGTGTTGCTATATTACTGAATCACAATAGAAAACTTTATAGATAAATATAATTCGGACTTCCCAGTAAGAATGCTTGAATCGAATAGAATCGTGAAGAAATATCTATAATTAACTTCTGTCTTTTCTGTGTAGTTTTCTGATTATTTTGCAACAAAAATCAAAATCTTTTATCGATCCATCTTTTAGAAAATCAACTTTTCAGGTTAAAAAATTGTATTTTTAGTTTCTGTATTTGACCAAGCGTATCGGCATGATAAAAATTGTATTATAGGATTTACATTGAAAATGTAGAAGAAAAATTAAATTGCAAGCAGCTTTGGGTTCAATCATGTGGGTGCCTTTAATTAGTCTTTGCCTTGTTAGGCTGTTTTTTTATTTTTTCAATTATTTTCGATCTGCCCTTATGCAATCAACATATCCATTTTATTGAATATAAGTAGCACACATTTTTCTATAAAATAGAATACGACTCATTACTGTGGAAATATTTCACACAATCTTTACAGTACCCCAAAAATTGTTTTGATATCCTTCTTGCACGTGCTACAATTATATATCTTTGATTAATCCATACTAAATAAAGTAAATTCAAATTACAAATCTGTTAACAACGCGCTTGGATATAAAGCATTCTTCATACCAATTTCCAAGATGGCAGCCAGACGTATAGTGTCCAATTTGGTCGAACACTCACAAAGATGGCGGTGACGGTTTACAGTGGCTTCAATACTCGAAAAAAGCAAGATGGCGGTGAAGGCTTCAAGACCATGTATGTAGGGACAGACAAGTCAATCTTGCCAATCAAACATCCATGGCAGGCAGGTAACCTCCAACAAAAATGACAGTCAACACCGCAAAACCAATCAGCAGCAAAAATATAGGGCCTCTGAATGTGATAAAAGTCCAAAAGCACTATTTAGGGCATGCTTAACAAATTCTGCAACATAAGCAACGCCCCGGGGGGCAAAAAGCGGCAGAAAAGCCTCACTTTGTAAGAGCGAAAACTAGTACAGTAGTAGTAGTAGAAGTAGAAAGACAAAGTGAGAAAGAGAGAGGGGCGGGGGGATCCGATGAACTTCAGACATCGGACTCCCACTGTAGTGATTTTTAATGTCAAACTGTCAAGTGTTGACGTGAGAATAGTGAAAGCTATGATTTCCGTGGACAGTTAATGTAATATTTATAAAAGTAAGTGATTTTCTGGTAAATAACTTCTTCGTATGTTGGTTATGAAACTGCGCAAAGCGTTATGCGCTATACGCAAAAGTGCGTGCTTCCCACTTGAGGTGTTTTTTTCGGAAGTGTTTCGCTTATGCATACATGGTTACAGAATATTGATGTGTTTTTGGATGCTGTTGTCTTCATGTGATTTAAGAAAGCGAGCTACAGAGTATCTGGACCGATTATTGAAGAGAAAGCTCTCCTTTTAAACGAGATGCTCAACGGCCCGCAAACGTTTAAAGTATTTAAGTAGGTAAATCATTTATTTTGACATGTAGCAACAAATTTTATTCCTCATTTCCGTTAAATATTCAGTTTACCCTTGTCTCCTTATTAGAAAAACAATTTTCAAAATATTAAAAAAATGAGAAAAACGATTTCTCAGTTTTTGAAATAGAATAGTTTTACAATTGAAGACAGGATACTAACAACTGGAGAAGGAACACTTGAAGTTGACATCTCGAATACGTTATTTTAAATCTAATAAAATATCAAATGGACCTCATCCATTTTTCATTCTTGAGTCTTCAATTAAATATAAACGCCTGCATCTTATGAGTGTGTCATAAGAGTCGACTTGAAATTGTGATGAGAAAAACGGTTTCTCTGTTCTAGAAATGGAAAAGTTTTACATTTAAATATAAACATATGCATCTTATTGGAGTCGACTTTTAATGGCGCTGGAACCAGGCCCTTAACCTCAAAATTTAATTTCCTCATTTTAATCTTTAAATACTGCAATTAAATATTTGTCAGATACTTAGGGCCTACTCTTGGTTTGAATCAATTCTTTATTCGGAGTAAAAATGGGCTCATTCCAATAATTCTTGTGAAAAACTATTTTTTTTCAATTCTAACCCGAGCATTCGAAAAAATCGTTTTGAAAACAAAGTATTGAGATTATCGAATTTCTCACTCCGAATACAGACTTGATTAAAAATAAGAGTTGACCCTAAGTATCTAACAAAGATGTACTTATAGTATTTATGGAGTGAAATGAAGCAGTTAAATTTTGAGGTCAGAGCGTGGCGTCGTTCCAACGGCCTTAAATTGAGTAAAGAAAAATGAGAAAAAATTGTTTTTGTAACGCACGCACGAAATGTTCGCTTTTCGAGGCATGTATTGCGTGCGGGAAGTGACCAATTCCAAAGCTGTGGTAAAAAGCAGTTATAAAAAGACTTTTTCTAGCTGCTGCGCTTGCGCAGTTCCAGCCAGATTACTTTTTCTTGCTGTTGCGCTTGCGCATTTCGATTCAGATTTACTTTCCAGGACTGCCGGAATAATAACCTCACTTCGTTATGATTGGACGCTTGAGAGACTGATTGTGAGTAGCGAATAGTGATTGGACAAACTCGAAGTGATAAGTTACCATAAATGACTGATAAATTACCATAAATTACCGAAAATTTTAGAAATTTGTGGATACCTGAAATTTCCGGTAATTTATCAATTTTCCATAAATTTCCAAAAATTTGGAAATTTAGAAATTTTCCATAAATTGCCGGAAATTTTGGAAATTTAGCAATTTTCCATAAATTTCCGGTAATTTTGGAAATTTTTAAATTCTTTCCAAAAAGCTTTGGCTGCCTGAAATTTCCAATAATTTAGCAATTTTCCATAAATTACCGGTTTATCAATTTTCCATAAATTTCCGGAAATTTTTGGATTTTTTCCAAAAACCTTTGGATACGTTGAAGTTCTGGAAATTTTCGGTAATATACAAATTCACCATAAATTTCCAAAAAATGTATTCTTATTGTTTCTCAAATCGAAAATTTCCTTTGTACAGCAAACTTAACACTCGTGTGGAACTGCCTACTTTCCGCACTTGTAGCACAATATATTATTCTCTGACCTCGGAAGAGAATTAAAATTGAAAAAGATTAAATGTCTATAAAAAAAGATAAATCCTCGAGAAAAAATTCAAAAGTTCAATTTGCAATTAAAAAATTGATTTTTGATAAAAAAATATTATTTTCAATTGAAGAAATGAATTTTCAACCAAAAAGATTAATTTTTACAAAATATATGACTTTTCAACCAAGTTTGGAATTTTTGAAGGAATTTTCAACCTGATAGTTGAAATTTCAACCAAAGAAATAAAGAGATCTTCAACCAGATAGCTAAATTTTCAAGTGAACAAGATAAATGTTGAACCGAAAATGGAATACATAGTTAATTTTTTAGTTTAAAGAATTCATTATATTGACGAACAGAAACGATTTTTCCACGAAATACTTAAATTTTTAAGCAAAGAATTAATTTTTATCTAAAATAATGAATCTTCAACCAAAAAAATCAATATACAACGTTTCAAAATCATATAAGATTTTCTGTCAAATCTATAACATTTTATTCACCGCATATTTTACAATTAAGGTTTTTGAATTATCTGAAAAATATTAAGTTCTGGAAAGAAAAACAGCCTGTAAAGTTGTAGAATATAGACGTTGAGAAAAGAAATGAGATCAGATAAGAAATCAGATAAGGTCAGATTTGAACCTCGAAACTCACATATATATTTTATTTATCATTGTAATGGAAAGTATTATAAAAAGTATGGTAACTGCGATAAAACGTCATACGCACATTCAGATCCCACTTGAAAAAGTGGACGTACAAAATAGAATAGAATAGATTGTTTTCTTTTGGATTGGATTGGATTGGATTGAATGTATTAGATTAGATAGATCGGATTGATTCGGATTAGATTGGATTGGATGGGACATGATTGGATTGGATCAGATTGAATTGGATTAGATTGGATTAGAATGGATTGGATAAAAATAAATTCGATTAGATTGAATGGGTTTAGAGTGAATTGGAATATATCGTTGTTTGTTTATTTTCGTTAGAAGTTAAAAAAGAATATAAATTTCATCATCGACACTTCAATTAAATTATTTCTATTCTATTGTTGAAATATTCTGAACAATCAAAAACTTTAATCACGTCTAATTGGATTTGCTGGCAATAAAATTTCTTATATGGACACAATCAAGGCTTTCAAAAACAAAATAAATATAACTGCGAATATTCATTAGCTTTAGTTAACAATTGAATTATATTTTTTCTTGCTGTACTTTTTCCTACTATATAAGCACTGAGTTGTCATTGTAAAATTACTTACTAGCTCTTTGTAGAACTACCTGTTCCACAATGTTCAAACCAACCTTCTCAATCGCCTTCTTTCTCTTAATTGTTGCTGTTTCCGCCCAGGTAATTATAATAATTATTTCATATTATTTTTGAAAATTAAAATTTTTTTGTTTAAAAATAAAATCTGTTTCAATCTCCGAAGTCGCATTTTCATCGCGGGTGTTGGATAAAAATAATAATAATAACTTAAAATAATTTGTGAAGACTCCATTCAAATGCGCGTCGAATTCACACAAATGAGGAAGTGTTATCTTGATAAAATAAATAATGAAGATTGAAAAATATATTTTTACTAATTTTCAGAACTATCTACCCAACTATGACAGGAATTCAAATGGAAATGGAAATATAAGTGAAAATAGAAATGAGCTTCCGAATGTGATGGGGCTTGCTAGTATTGTTGACTACGCACGAAATCCAGCACCAGGAGAATTTGTAATGTTTAATAGATATGCTCAAAATCCTTCAGCTGCTCAAATTCCGAATTTCAAATCGGATAAAGCTTACGAAATACCTACAGTGCCCCATTGTATAACTAAAAACCGATTGTAAGACAAAAGAAAAATTAAATCGATGAATTCTACAATATTATACAATCTTCAATGAAATCAGAATCAAGAATGATAAAACATGTTTCTAAAAAGTCAATATTTAGGTTTCCTGCTTCCTACACCTCAGTTAATAAAAATTCATATAGGAAAAAGCCCAAAAGTACATTTTTTAATTGGGTTTGTTTAAACAAATATAAATTGTTATGGAATCTCCCTAAAAGTTTCTATATCTGCTATTTACATTCAATTATGTTGAAAGAACCAAGTATGTACATCAAAAAAGAGCATAACAGCGCATGTTTCAGTTAAATCTGTTTAAAAAATCATAAATTGTTATTGCATGTCCTTGAAAATTCAGAAACTAGTTATTTACATTTGATAATATTGAACGAAAAGAATTTTCAGGTCGACAAACAACCGGAGAAAAATTTGAACCGATGACTTCTACAATATTATACAATCTTAGAGGAAATTGAAATCATGAATAATAAAACACGTTTCTTAAACCAATATGTATTTAGGTTTCTTCCTTCCTATAAATCAATTGCTAAAACGTTGTATAGAAAAAAGCCCAAAATGACATTTTTTAAATTAAGTTTGTTTAAACAAATATAAATTTGTTAATTGTTTTAGTTTAAACAATTATAAATTCTTCTTGGCATTAGCTGCGCGGATAGCACTCAAATGGGTGACCATCCTTGATTGTGTGCATTCGATGGGTAGGATCGAATGTTTGCCTTCAAATTCGACTGTCGAAAAACCGGTTGACCTGGGGAAGTGGTTTCCTGAAGTTTTCCTCTCCCCTGGCCAAACGTTCAGGCAAATTCGAGTACTTTTATAAAGTCAGATACAGCCGCGGGCTAGGCCGCGGTGCTACATCACTTACTCATAAGTGGTCCAGGCTAACGAGACAATAATTATTATTGTTATTTTCATTCAAGGTTGATAAATTATAATAATGATTACTTTGAAAGAACCAAGATTGTGCATAAAAACAGCCAAATAGTGCATTTGTTAATCAAGTTTTTTTGAAAAAACATAAATTGTTATTGAATGAGTAAATATGATAATAAGGTGGCATTGCCGGAAAATTCATCTTAAGTTCTTAGAAAAAACTTGATTCATTTCATCATCAATATCTAATGTAGATGTGGAATATCTAATGTCTATAAAATTTGATTATAAAATAATAACATAAAGAATAACTTTATTCAACTCAATTTTTAGGGTTATGCAGCCACGGGCAGAAATTCTTATACAGTAAACACTTTATTATTCCAAGGTGCACCTATTCCAAGTCCCCTATGCTGGGATATTCCAAGTGGCGTAGTTCCGTCACCTCCCACCACGGCCCCTGTTCAGTCCCGCCTGCGCCAGTGGCTGACCAATTAAAAAGAGACCTGAAGAACGGAAAGCCCTCGTTGGTTTGAGATGAGTATTTTAGCATGACGTCATGGGAATGCATATGACTTTTTGGAGAAAATGTTCTAAACGTAAAAGTAAATCATTAATATATGAACAGTGATATTTCTCGAGAATAAAATATCAAGAATTTCAGGTTAGTTTATCAGATCGATTTGATCAGAATCGGGTACTCTAACCTCAAATTTCAGATAGTTTATTTTATTTTGTGAAACTGAAATGTCTTTAACCGATGAAAGGATGAAACCGAATTACGCAAATGCATTCTACACTTGAAAAATAATACTATTCGGACATACATAACTCACTTTTACGTTCAGAATATTTTCTTTAAAAAGGCATTCCAATTTAAAGATGTACCAACTATGCTGACCTTCCTGACATTTGCACCTATCCTGGCATGATCGTGACGTCATGCTCTAATACTCAATATTCCGGGAAATATTTGTGTCGTTTGTTGATTCGATTATATTGATTTTTAGTTGGCAAATTGTACTATTTCAAGGGAATTTTTTATTTCTCACGTCGTACGTCAACAAAAACATTTGAAAAACACTGGCATGCATGATGTGCAAATGCAAGGACGCACACATGCTTACAGCACGCGCATCGATACAAGGCCGGGGCAGCCAATGAACGTCGCTGGACAAAAGCACCCCACGACTCGCGGTAGAGTTGGGGGCCCCTCCAGCCTTAAAATACCCAAATTTTTACGTTTCGCGGCCCGTCCGGTCATCCTTCCGCCGTACTTTTTTCCAAGGACGGGAAGTGCGGGGAAATTTTGGGTGGATAACTGAAGGAAATGTAGGAAGGGGAGTAGAGGGACTGAGGGGAAATAAGTAAAATAGGGGAATAAAGGGAAAAGTAAGGGGAAATCAGGCAAGAAAAAATGATTATAAACGAAGGTGAGGTGAAAAAAGGGTTGTGAGAGGAAATTAGTGGTAGGGGAGTATCAGCTAGGAAGTGAGGAGACGAGACAGAAATACTAATTAAAATGGTTATACAAAGTATGAGAATAAAACGATGTGGGAGTCATTAAAATTAATTATTAACTTTTTACCAATTCAGATTTAAAGAAAACTTCATTAAACTCAACACTGTTCCCTCATATTTTACTGTGAAATCAGTAATTTCATTTATATACAGCATTTTATTAATTAAACTTAATATTTTTCTCTTAACTTCATCTTGCAGAATTAATAAATTGAAATTTTGTGTTTTCCACGATGCTTGTGATTGGCCAGAGCGCCCCATGGTGGGGACTGGTCGAACTTGATTGGCCAATCAAGTCTTTTTGAACAAAAAAAACCGGGAGGACTTCATCTTGCAGAATTCTGTATGCATTAAATATTTTTATTATAGTATTGTATATTGTTTTTATAAATTCGGTTAAAACAATTTATCATTGTTTATAACAATATTGTCTTAGGATAATTTTAGAAATTTGCGGTTTTTATCAAATTTCTTTCATTTTTTCAACTTTACACTTAAAGTGAGCAAATAATTAACGAAAGTTTGAAAACATTTGTTTGATATTAATAATAACAATATTCCATTAAAATAATACTAGAAAATTGTGTTTTTTTCTAGAATTTCCAACTTTTTGTCAACTATTCAGGTAAAGTGAGTTCATGATTAAACAATGTTATCAAATTATTTTTTCGAACAATTATTTATTGTTTGAACAATATTCTCTAGAATAATGCCAGACTATTGCGGTTATCTCAAATTTCCAACCTTTTTTCAATTCTTTACTTAAATTAGGGCAGAAATTATTCGTAGTTAACAAATTTTACTGCTTAAACAATTTCTTATTAATAATAACAATAGTCCTTCGAATAATACTAGAACGTTGAATTTTTTTCAAAAACTAAGAATGTGTTTCAATCTTCTCAGCTAGATTGTCATTATAATTAATTAAAGGTAACAAGCATAATATGTTTAATAATTAATTATCATTTATAACAATATTCTCTTAGAATAATAATAGAAAATTGGGGTTTTTTCTCAAATTTTCAACTTTTTGTCAGCTTCTCTGTTAGAGTTAGATAATAATTAATCAAAGTTAACAAATATGATTGTTTAAACAATTGAATATTTTCAATAAAAATACTAGAATAATTCTGAAAAGTTGCGTTTTTCCTGAAATTTCCAACATTTTCTCAAGTTTTTACTCACAGTGAGGTAATATTAAAACAAAGTTAACAAACAATTGTTTAAACAATTTATTATTGTTTACAAATATCTTATGTCAGATTAATAGTAGAAAGTTGCCATTTTTCCTGAAATTTCGAAATTTGTGTCAACTTTTCAGTTAGAGTAAGGTAGTTAATTAAATTAATAGTTGATTTTCCAACAAAAAAGTTATAAAAATAAAAGTCAAAAGTTAAACGTTAAAAATAAAAGTTGCAATTTACCTCGTGAACTAAATTAGTTGCACGATCGACAATTACTTTCTAGAACGATTCGCCTCGCAAAAACTTCCAGAGCGACTAAAATGAAATTCAATCAATAGTAAGCTATCAATAATAAACAAAATGTGTGATAAATAAAATAAATAATGTTATTATTGCAACAATAACAGATTAACAATAACAGTTTAATTAAAAACTTTATTCCTCCAACTGAACTCGAAAATGTATATAAGCTACAGATGACGGCATTTTTCTTCATCAGCTAGCTTGTCTTCATTGTTGTTCGAAGTGAAGCAAACGGAGAAGTCAAAATGGCACAAAAATCCGCTTTTATTTTCGCACTGGCACTCATTCAGGTAAAAATTCTAAAGATTGATTTTTATTCACTGCCAAAGTGCAGAGACTTTGGTCCGGCTGATTTTTCACATTTCTCTGATTACTTTATTAAATGATTATATAATAATTATTATAAAAAGAAAAATGACTTACATAAATGATTAAATATTAAATTAATTTTCTTAAATAAAAATATCATTATTTTTCTATAAAGTTTATTTTACCTAATTTTATTTGAATTTATAAACCAATTTCTTGATTTAAATCATTATTTTGAAATCGATTGATATTTGGGGATTCTGAAAATTTATTTTTAATCATTGCCAAACAATTATAAATAATAATAATTTTTAAAAAACAAATATGATTTAGGCAAATTGTTTAAACAATTTCTTACTGTGTATTAGAATCTTTTTTTAATTATCTTAAAAATTTGTAATTCGTTCAACATTTCTGAATTTGTTCTCGACTGATCGGGTATAATGACACAATAATTAATGCAAATTTACAAAAATAATTGTTGAAACAATTTATTATAGTCTATAGCAATTTTTTTTTAATTTACCTAAAAAGTTGTGGTTGAGTCTACATTTTTAAATTTTAATTCAGCTTTTTAGTAACGAAAAAATAATCACAAATAAACAGAATCAAGAATCATTGTTTAAACAATTTATCATTTTCTATTATTTTCTTTTTCAAGAATTAACTTAGAAATTTACAGATTATTCTACATTCTGTAACTTTTGCTCAAATTCTCAGGCATAATGAGATAATAATAACTGAAAATTTACAAAAATAATTCAATAAACAATTTATTATTCTAAACAAAATTTGTTAATTAACTTACGAAGTTGCGGTTTTTTCCGAATTCTTCAACCTTTTTTAGACTCTTCAATTATGCAGAAATGATATTCAAAAGACATTAAAAACCAAAGAAATAATTTTAAACAAATGATAATCAATAAATAGGAAGGTCATCATTGTTTGAACAATTTATTATTGCTCACTATTATCATTGTTAAGAATTAACCGACAAATTTGCGATTTGTTCTAAATTTTTAGATTGTTCTTCCGCTCTTTAGTTATTAACAAATAATAATGAGTAAACATGAAACAATAATAATGATTCAAACAATTTTTTATTATCTATTAATATATTTTTTCTAATTTAGTAATTTAAATCGCATTTTCAGGTGATCTGTTCAGATGCTCAATTAATGGACAAGGAATTTTCGACGCCACCATACAGACCCTCATGTCTTTCTCCCTGTGGTAAAAATTATCTTCAATTAATTAATTAGTTAAACTCTATTTAGTTTGATTTTCTCGGGGTAAAGATTCTCCACCATTCAATCATATCAAAATTTTAATGATAAATAAATTATTATCGAATATAGTTATTTGCTTATAAAATTTATAGGTTGAAAAATTATTTTTTAATGATTAGAAACAATACAATTTTCTTATAAATGGAAGGAGGTCATTCAAATAGTATCATTTGTCAAAATTTTGTAAGAAGGAATATGAAACATTGGGTCAAAAATTTGGTTAATAAACCTTTTTTAAGTTTTCAAATTTTTTTTTCTTGAAGAATAATCTTTTCTCCTTAATAAATATTGAATTAGTTGTCTTAAATCAAAATATTATTACTTTTTTGTAAAATTTATTTCGCCCAATTTCATTTATATGTATAAATCAATTTCTCAAATTAAATAATTATTTTGAAATCGATTGATATTTTAGGATTCTAAAAATTTAGTTTTGATCATTGCCGAAACGCAGAAAATTTATTCCTGCTGATTTATCACATTTCTGTCATTATTCTGTCAAAAAATCATAAATAATAATAATTTAAAAATAAACATAATCTAGGCATAAGTTGATGAATATTGAATTAACTGTCTTAAATTAAAAAATTAATTTTCTATTAATATCTATTTTGGGATTCTAAAAATTTATTTTTATTCATTGCCAAAATGCAGAAAATTTATTCCTGCTGATTTATTACATTCCTGTTATTATTCTATCAAAAGATCATAAATAATAATAATTAAAAAAAAAGAAACATAATTAATAAATATTTAATTGAATTTCATAAATTCAAATATTATTTTTCTACAAAATTTATTTCACCTGATTTCATTTAAATGCATAAATCAATTTCTCAATTTAAATAATTATTTTGAAATCGATTGATATTTTGGGATTATAAAAATTTATTTTTGATCATTGCCAAAATGTAGAGAATTAAGTTCTGCTGATTTGTCACATTCCTGTTATTATTCTATCAAAAAATCATAGATAATAATAATTTTGAGAAAAGAAACATAATTTAGGCATAAGGTGATAAATATTGAATTAACTTTCCTCAATTAAAATATTAATTTTCTATAAAATTTATTTCACGTAATTTCATTTAAATGTATAAATCAATTTCTCAATTTAAGTTACTATTTTGAAATATATTGATATTTTGGGATTCTAGAAATTTCATTTTAATCATTGCCGAAACGCAAAAAATTTATTCCTGCTGATTTATCACATTTCTGTCATTATTCTATCAAAAAATCATAAATAATAATTTAAAATTAAACATAATTTAGGCATAAGGTAATGAATATTGAATTAACTGTCTTAAATTAAAATATTAATATTCTATAAAGTTTATTTCACCAATTTCAATTTAAAAATCAATTTCTCAATTTAAATAATTATTTTGAAATCGATTGATATTTTAGGATTCTAAAAATTTCATTTTAATCATTGCCGAAACGCAGAAAATTTATTCCTGCTGATTTATCACATTCCTGTCATTATTCTATCAAAAAATCATAAATAATAATAATTTTTAAAAAACATAATTAATAAATATTTAATTAACTTCCCTGAATTAAAATATTAATTTTCTATGAAATTCATTTCACCTCATTTCATTTAAATGTATAAATCAATTTCTCAATTTAAGTAATTATTTTGAAATCGATTGATATTTTAGGATTCTAAAAATTTATTTTCAATCATTGCCGAAACGCAGGAAATTCATTCCTGCTGACTTATCACATTTCTGTCATTATTCTACCCAAAAATCATAAATAATAATAATTTAAAAAAAGAAACATAATAAATAAATATTTAATTAACTTTCCCAAATTAAAATATTAATTTTCTATTCAATTTATTTCACCTAATTTCATTTAAATTTATAAGTCAATTTCTCAATTTAAGTAATTATTTTGAAATCGATTGATATTTTGGGATTCTAAAAATTTATTTTTAATATTTGCCAAAATGCAGAGAATTTAGATCTGCTGATTTGTCACATTCCTGTCATTATTCCATCAAAAAATCATAAATAATAATAATTTTAAAAAAGAAACATAATTAATAAATATTTAATTAAATTCAAATATTATTTTTCTACAAAATTTATTTCATCTAATTTAATTTCAATTTATAAATCAATTTCTCAATTTAAAAAATTATTTTGAAATCGATTGATATTTTGGGATTCTAAAAATTTATTTTTGATCATTGCCAAAATGCAGAGAATTTAGTTCTGCTGATTTGTCATATTCCTGTCATCATTCTATCAAAAAATCAATAATAATAATAATTTTGAAGAAAGAAACATAATTTAGGCATAAGGTAATAAATATTGAATTAACTTTCCTAAATTAAAATATTAATTCTTTATCAAATTTATTTCACCTAATTTCATTTAAATTTATAAATCAATTTCTCAATTTACAAAATTATTTTGAAATCGATTGATATTTTTGGATTCTAAAAATTGACTTTTAATCATTGCGAAAATGCAGAGATGCATCAGATTCGTCAGTAATAATATTGGAATTCTGAAAATTATAATAATAAATTTGATCAAGATTCTCTGACTTTCTCCAGTTGAAAATAAATTTCTTAAATTGATTGAAACATTTCAATGGACAATGGACTGCAATTTTCAGAGTTTGGCCCTGGTGGACCAGCATTTGCTGGATTAGGGTGTCAGCAGGCTTTCCCCCCATTCATTGTGCCATCAAATCCAATCGGAGGCCATCCAATTGGATCTCAACCCCCTCTTGGACCTCCAATTGGAATGTCTCCACCAATGGGAGGTCTGCCTCCTCTTGGATTTCAACCACCAACTGGAAATCCACCTCAAATGCAAGGACCTCCAGCCAATTTTCTTCAATCGCAAAATATAAACGATAATCATAACAAAAATGTTAATTACAACACCAACTTCTAGTAGATAAATTGCGAATATCCAAGTAGTCACTTCTCTGAATGGATTTGTATTCGCTACACAGAAATTAATTACATTACAAATTATTTTATTGTATGAATTTCATTAAATTATTTACAAATAATTATTTTATTAATTATTGCAATAGAAATAAAAATTAATTACATTAAAAATTATTTTATATTATTATTTAATCCCTTTTAATAAGAATAATCACGGAATACCTTATTCGAATTGAGAAACATTAGAGCTTTTTGCACTAAAACAAAATATATTTCAACAAAAATCATCATTAAGATTCCTTATGCTCACCAATTTTAGGTTATATTAGCGTTTTACGCCAGAATTACGATTTTGAAATAAAAATCATTATAATTTGTCTAAGATTTAGAATATTTTAACAATTTTGGATTATGTTAGCATTTTGCACCAAAGTTAGGATTTTAAAATTAAAATAATTATAACTTGACAAAGGCTTAGAATATCTTAACAATTTTGGGATATGTTAGTGTTTTACACCAAAGTTAGGATTTTGAAACGTTTTATACTAAATTTAAAATGATTAGGTAACAAATTTAGAATCTTTTAATAATTTGGGATTGTGTTAGTGTTTCTAGCCGGGAAATTAGTATCTTAACATAAATAACATCGATTTTAAGGAAGATTCACAAATTTTAACAATTTTAGATTATATTAGTGTTTTACACCAAAAATTAGTATTTTAAAACAAAAATCATTATAGTTCGTACAAGATTCAAAATCTTTTAACAAGTTGGGATTATGTTAGTGTTTCTAGTCGGAAATTAGTATCTTAATATCAACAAAATCGATTTTAAGAAAGATTCACAAATTTTAACAATTTTAGATTATATTAGCGTTTTACACCAAAAATTAGTATTTTGAAACAAAAATTTTTATAGTTCGTACAAGATTTAAAAGCTTTTAACAATTTGGCATTATGTTAGTTTTTATAGTCGGAAATTAGTATCTTAATATTAATAAAATCGATTTTAAAGAAAATTCACAAATTTTAACAATTTTAGGTCATTTTAGCGTTTTACACCAAAAACTAGTATTTTAAGACAAAAATCATTATAATTTACACAAGATAAGAATCTTTTAACAATTTTGGATTATGTTAGTGTTTCTAGTCGGAAATTAGTATCTCAATATGAACAAAATCGATTTTTAAGAAGATACACAAATATTAACAATGTTTTGTTATATTAGCGTTTGACAACAAAAATTAGTATTTTAAAACTAAAATCATTCTAATATACTAATTAGAAATTAGTATCTTATAATAAATAAAATTGATTTTAAAAAAGATTCACAACTTTAAGCAATTTTAGGTTATATTAGTGTTTTACACCAAAAACTAGTATTTCAAAACAAAAATCATAATAATTTACAGAAAATGAGAATCTTTTAATAATTTTGGATTATGTTAGTGTTTCTACCTGGAAGTTAGTCTTTTTAATTTTAAAACGATCGATTTTAAGAAAGATCTACAACTTTTAAAAATTTTAGGTTATGTTAGTGTTTTACACCAAAAACTAGTATTTTAAATAAAAAATCATTATGATTCGCAAAAAAAAAAGAATCTTTCAATAATTTTGGATTATTTTAGTGTTTCTAGTTGGAAATTAGTCTTTTTTATTTGAAAACAATCGATTTTATGGAAGATTCACAACTTTGAACAATTTCAGGTTATGTTGGAGTTTTATACTAAAAATTAGTATTTTAAAACAAAAATCGTTATAATATACACAAAATAAGAATCTTTCAACAATTTTGGATTATTCTAGTATTTCTAGTCAGAAATTAGTATGCTAATATAAATAAAATCGATTTTAAGGAAGATTCACTTTTAACATTTTCAGGTTATATTAACATTTCACATCAAAAATTAGTATTTTAAAACAAAAATCATTATAATTGACACAAAATGAAAATCTTTCAAGAATTTCCGATCATGTTAGTGTTTCTAGATGGAAATTAGTCTTTTTAATTTGAAAACGATCGATTTCAAGAAAGATTCACAACTTTTAGCAATTTTAGGTTATATTAGTGTTTTACACCAAAAACTAGTATTTTAAATAAAAAATCATTATGATTGACACAAAATAAGAATCTTTTAACAATTTTGGATTATGTTAGCGTTTCTAGTTGGAAATTAGTCTTTTTAATTTAAAAATTATCAATTTTAACGAAGATCCACAACTTTTAACAATTACAGGATACATTAGTGTTTTACACGAAAAATTGGTATTTTAAAACGAAAATCATTACAGTTCGAACAACATTGAGAATATTTTCACAATGTTGGACTATGTTAGTGTTTCTGGTTGGAAATTAGTTTTTTT